>ML801588.1:169804-200231 GCA_009831015.1 Picea engelmannii
AGTGAAAGTGTGCCAATTTTTAGTGAATTAGATGTCACCTTGTTGCATGTGGACTTTGCTTGGTCCTTACAAGAGTTTGATTACCTAATTAACTAAGTGCCTTTGGTACAACCTTGCGTAATTCAAAATCCCTAGGAAGCTAGTATGTGGACATGTGGGTCCGTTACTATCCTTTAACTCCCTATTGTGATGTAATCTAAGAAAATCTTGAAACTATCCTAGATTGAACATGTGGGCATGTATGGGCCCGTTACAAACCTTTAAACTTCCCTAGTGTTTTGATCTAAGAAAGGAAAATTTCAAACATTATCCTATCTTTGTAGCATGTGGGCATGTATGGGCCCGTTACAATATTAATATGTGTTTGAAAAAGAAAACTAAGAGGGGTCCCAAGAAGGTCTGTTGTCCTCTCCTAAAGGTTTTAAACTTTGTTAAGGGAGATGAAATTGTTTCACAATCTTTTTCTGATTCTCAAGGTCGCTTGAAGGCATGAGAGAAGAGCATACTAAGCAATTGTAATTCAACTTCTAGTCCAAATGTAAGTTAGATGTGATTAAAAATGATTTCCACCTTATCTTGTGAGTCAAAACAAGCCATCCATGTGGCAAAAAGCAAATAAGGGAAATTGATTTTATCCTCCTAAGTGCCTATGTGTCTTTGACTAACCCCTTTATATGATGAGGGGACTAAGTGTGGTGCAGTTTTTAGAACATGCTTGAAATTATTTTTAAGAAGGAAAATGGCCTTCCCCACATCCCAACAACTTACAATGTGAAATTTTGCTCAGATGCGCGGCCCCTAGTGAAGACAGAGGCGCACAGAGCGCAGGCGTGCGAATAGAGATGAGTCTGAAAGCGCATGCACGTAAAGAAAAGTTGTTACTTAAGCACATGCATGCACGATGCGCGTCTATGGGGTAGAATACATGCGCACTTGTGACAAGCGGCCGAGAAAGGAAAATCTGGATGGATTTCTCTCAATTCTCCTTTGAATTGGATGGTTGGCAGGTCGGCTTAGGCTGGTTAGTGCACTTGCAAGTTAAACAAACTAAAAGAAGAGAAAAATAAACCCAAATGAGGTAGGAATTTGATACCTTTCCCCAGTGGAGTCGCCAATCTGTTGTGCCTCTTTCGTCACCTTGGTGAGCAAATAAGAGGTGCTTGCAAGCTCAGTTGGGTCTACTGAGCAGGACAACTATAGAGAAAATAGTTAGAGAAGGAAAAAAACAAAACTATAATTAAGAATTAAACTAATAAAAACTAAAATCATAAGCATAGGGACATAGAGATAACAAGAACAAAAAGACCCATGTCACCAATGTTTGAGGCTTGATCTATTGATGAAAACAAAGCACCAAGAAGAAAGGGGACTATGAGTCCCTTCTTCCTCCAAGGGAAGGCTCTTGGACCCTCACTAGTAGCTCTTCTTACAATAAAGAAAATGAAAATGGTGATGAAAGAAATCTTTGCAAATCCACTCAATGGTGAGATGGATTGCTCAATGAAATGGTGCCAATGTGTTTTTGTCAAGGATGGAGTCCTTAAAACAATATAGGTAGCATAACATTACTTTGAATTCCTTGAGAAAATGAGGTGCATTCATGGATTTTTATGGCATTGCATTGGGTTATTGTGTAACTACTTTGTAGTGTGAAAAGAGGCCATTTAGGGCATTATTAGGTCTTTGACCAGCCCACCATTTGGATCCAGCCCAGATTTGGAGGTCAAATCAACTTGGGAGCTGAACCATAAGTGGTTGGGAGCCCGACCACATTCATAAATGCGTCGTTTAGCAGGTGCGCGGCTTTTTGCACTAACAGCTGTGCATCGTGCGCATATGCGCGCTTTCTACGTTCCTGTTCTGCGCATGTGCGCGCGCGCCCAATGTTTGCAAAGCGATCTTCAATTTTTCACTACTTTGTATAGTTTATTCCCTTTTTTGAATGCTGTGAGATTAATTCAGGGCCATGAATGACTTCATTATTGTTTGACGATGCTGAGTTCTTGTAACCATGTGCGGACGAAATTTTAGTGATAACACCAGGTGTCAAACCTTTTAAACAAAAACTCCGACAATTTAACCCTATTTTATTACCTGTTATCGAACGAGAAGTCAAAAAACTTCTTGACGCTAAGATAATTGTACCCCTAAGATATTCTAATTGGGTAGCTAATCTGGTCCCAGTTAGAAAGAAAAATGGAGAAATCAGATTATGTGTTGATTTCAGGAATCTTAATAAATCTTCTCTCAAAGATAATTATCCTCTACGTAAAATGGACCATGTTCTTGAAAAAGTAGTAGGGGCTAATAGAATGTCCATGATTGACGGATTTTCAGGTTATAATCAGATTGTTGTCAATGATCCTGACAAAGAAAAAACCACATTTACCACTCCTTGGGGCACGTTTATGTACGATAAAATGTTGTTTGGACTAATGAATGCAGGGGCTACTTTTCAACGCGCGATGGATATTGCTTTCGTTGGTGAACGAGACCAATTTGTAGTCATCTATTTGGATGATCTTACTATTTTTTCTAAATCGGATGAAGACCATATGATTCATCTCAAACAAACATTTGAAAAATGCCGCAGATTTGGTCTATCCTCAAACCCTAAAAAGTCTCATTTCACTATGCAGGAAGGCAAGTTGTTGGGTCACATCATATCCTGAAATGGGATCAGGATTGATCCTAAAAGAGTAGAGGCTATAGATACAATAGCTATTCCTAGGAATGTCAAATAAATTCAATCATTTTTAGGAAAAATAAATTTCTTGAGAAGATTTATTCCTAACTTCGCTGAAATTGTTAAATTGATTACAAATATGCTAAAAAAAAATAGTGAAGTAAAATGGACAGTTGAAGCTAAGGCATCTTTTTCCCATATTAAGAAGGTTATAAGTGAGGCACCAGTTCTAGCGAGCCTAGATTATCTTAAATATTTTCTTCTTTTTTCATTTGCTTCAGAACACATGCTTGTTGATGTACTCCTTCAGAAGAATGAAGAAGGTTTCGAGCAACCGATAGCCTTCTTTAGCAAGAGTCTTTGAGATGTTGAACTCAAATATAATATAATGGAAAATAAAGTGTATGCCATGGTAAAAGCATTGAAATATTTTAGAACTTATCTTTTACATTCTAAGGGGATTGCATATGTACCCACTAGTGCTATAAAAGATATCTTGGTTCAAGCAGACAGTGATGGTAAAAGAGGAAGATGGCTTGAAAAAATTCAAGAGCTCGACTTGGAGGTTAAACCAACCAAATTGGTAAAGGGACAAGGTTTACCTAATCTTTTAGTTGAATCCAATTTCAGGGCTCTTGGGATAAACAGTTCTTAGGAGGAAGAAGGATGGGTAGACGTAAATGAACTTGAGGACCAAATGGTCGAAAACAGGATCGAAGAGAAATTCGCGTCATCGAATTGGTACAAGGACATAGTAACATACTGATTAACATTGAAATTTCCAGCTGACTTGTCTCCATCCAAAGAAAGAATGCTAAAGTTGCATGAAGTTAAATACTGTATTTCCGAAAAACGATTATACTAGAAATACCTGCTTGGTTTCCTCTTGGTCTGTCTGGTCGAATCAGAAACAGAAGAAGTTATAGGTCAATTTCATGAAGGAGTCTGTGGAGGACACCATGCTTGGAGAGCTACGGCATATAAAATCCTGAGGGATGGTTATTACTGGCCTAAACTTTTCCCAGATGTCAATGCTAAGGTATGATCTTGCAGCCCTTGCCAATTCTTTATGGGGAAACATAAACTACCAGCGATGCCATTGGTCCCAGTCAAGACAGAATATCCTCTTCAACAATGGGGACTAGACTTCATAAGGGAGATTAATCCTCATTCAAGTGCTCAACACAGATGGATTATGACCGCAACAGACTATTTCACCAAATGGGTGGAAGCTATCCCAACAAGGAAGGCCACAGATTCAGTTGTTATAGACTTCTTAGAAGAGAATATTTTATCTAGGTTCGGTTGTCCTAGGAAGATAGTCACAGACAATGCACAGGCTTTTAAATCTATGGCAATGGTCATCTTTTGCCAGAAATATAATATTGTGCGGGGTCATTCCACAACATACTATCCTCAAGGAAATGGTCTGGAAGAATCTTCTAATAAGAGCTTAATTAGTATAATCAAGAAAATATTAAATGAAAATAAAAAATCTTGGCATTTACATTTAAAATATGCTCTTTGGGAAAATCAGATAGGCACAAAAAGTTTATCGGTGCTTCCCCCTTTCAAATGGTTTATGGAATAGATGTAGTGTTTCCCATAAATCTAGCATTTCCTATGATGAAACTATGGCAAGACGAGAAGGAAGAACAAAATCCTCTCACAAGAAGGATAAATCAGTTGATTGAAGTTCAGCAACACAGGGATGTAGTGGATGAAAAGTTGCAAAAGTAATAGGATGACATGAAGATATTATTTGATCGTAAATCCAAGGATAGGAATTTTCACCCCGGAGATCTGGTTTTGAGGTGGGATGCTCGAAAAGAAGATTCAGGAAAAAATGGTAAATTTGATCATATTTGGTATGGACCATTTAAGGTAGCATCTTCCGAAGGAAAAAATTCATTTCTTCTTGAAAATTTTGATGGTAAGATATTGAATGCCCCTGTCAATGGGCGTTTTCTAAAGCATTATATGGAATAATTAATTTATATAAGACCTCATTGTATATACCGTTTTTTTTTTCATTGTTAGAAACCCCATTCTCATTTTGTAAATAAATAAAAATAAAATAAAAATTAGTTAAGTTTAAAAAAAAATAATAATAAATAAGAAGAAAAGAGTCCAAAGAGTTATTTTTGAAATTATAACCTATGTTTTATGGCTTATATATTGTTGAACATCTCCTTTTATACCCTCGATACTATCTTTCACGTTTTTGGGATTTCTCATCAAAGTACGAGAGATCATGTACTAACCTTGAAAATCAACAAATGATTGAATTTAGTAAGTCCAGTCTTCATAGTTCTTTTCTCTGACTAAAAGTGGTTATGTTTGAGTTGATTTTAACTCTCTTAAGTTTCTTAACAGTTTGTCTGAGGATTTAAGCTTGCTCAAAAGAAAACCCCTGAAAATAATCTTTCCCTTTTTTCTCTACAGCCTGAGGAGTTTTGAAAGTTGATAAAAATTGGTCTAGAATAATCAAAATAGTTGACAAACCTCTATTATAAATTTTTACACAGATAACCACCCCTGATATTTTAAGTATCACTGATTGCCCCCGCTTCGTATGCACAATCTAACTATGAGACAAATGGTGAAAGGAAATTCATATTTGATTGCCCCCATCTAGTTCTATAGACGATGAAAGGAAATTCATTTAAATGATTTCCCTCGTCTAAATATAAAAGAAACAGATAACTTCACCGAGGTACTGAGCAGGCCTGCTGGTAGTGAAGCAATATCTGAGTATAAAAATATAATTAGCATTCAAAGCGGTGAAAGGAAATTCAGTAAAAAGGGACAGATAACTTCACCGAGGTACTGAACAGGCCCGTTGGCAGTGAAGCAATATCTGAGTTGTCTGTAAGGTTGTCATACTTATCTATTACTCTATTCTAGTTATCAGTTTTTCGAAAATAGATATTCGTCTAAAGTCAAAATAGAGCTCCCCAATTAAAAATTAAAAATTTTATTTCGATTGATGCAAGATGAAATTTAAAAAATCTATTGAGTTTCCTAAGATCGTTCTAATCATCTTAATATTAACTTAAATTTAGAATGGGAAAGAAGAATATTATGAAGAAGACTACAACTGAGTTTAAAGCAAATAAAAAGTTTTGAAAAGTTTTTCAAAGGTTTTATAAAATCTCTCTTTTCATCTCCCTTAGCAATTTAGTAATGATAAACCCTTGACACCATTTACCCAATGAAGGCATTGAGTCTACATGTTCTCCTCGTCCCACAAGGAGACAAGCTCCCCAGTTGGAGCCTATGTTGAAACAAAGCTTAAATTTTTCATCCTAAAGGCCTAGATTTTTTGTTTTTAAGGTTTCGGCTTTCCTCAAACAAAAATTTCATCATTGCTAAAATTTGCGATGCCTTTTTATCGTTTAATTTTGGACAACGAATGGAAAAAGTTTACAAAAATATAAATTTTCCAGTGCCCTTTGAAAAAATTATTTAAAACGAATTGTAATTTTAAAATTTGTGATCTTTTTTAACTTAAAAGTTAAAGAAATCGGGATTCAGGGTTTTCTGCAAACAGATGATTGATGCAAATTGAATGACGAAAGCCCAATTCCCGATTTCCCAATAAGTTTAAAATATTAATTAAACCATGATTAGTTTAATCTCCTCTAAGAAAGGTTTAAAGTTAACATAATTACGTCGTGATTTCGGGATTCACGGTTCTATGAGAGCGCGTCTCTTATCGTCGTGTTTCCCGAAATCCCGACTTCTGAAATCCCGATTCATAAATCATGTTAGATTAAACTAATTATGTTTTGGCCCTAATCATGATTTTTCAGATAAGTTAAGTCATGTTTAAAACAAACAAGCCGTCGCGATTTCGCGATTTTGGGGATCGGACTTCTTTAATAACATACATCTCGACA
This sequence comes from Picea engelmannii, assembly GCA_009831015.1. Classification (NCBI taxonomy): domain Eukaryota; kingdom Viridiplantae; phylum Streptophyta; class Pinopsida; order Pinales; family Pinaceae; genus Picea; species Picea engelmannii. Next base: position 176,393 of record ML801588.1, read on the forward strand.
TCAAGATTTCCGAAATCCCGATAGCGTCTAATCTCAATTAATTAAAGTAATAAAAAACGTTTAAATTGTAATTAAAACATCTCGATTTCGCGATTTCGGCGATCGGGTTTCTTCGATGACATACCTTTCGACATCAAGACTTCTGAAACCCCAAAAAGTGATAATTAACACTAATAAATCCCCTTTCCAAAATAGTTTTAAAGTTAATCTTTCTTTAAGTGTTCATTAATGCTTCGTTTTCCGATTAAGTAAGTTTCTTGTTTTATTTTGAAAAGCCGAGAGTGCCTAAGTACGGACATTAAATGCATATCTCCAAAAATATCTTTTGCATTAAGAGCTTTAATTTCGTGACAGATGTACAAATCTCATTATTTTGAAGATATATTCAAAATAAACGTTTGAACGTCTGTATTTTCCATTTTAAAGATGAGCTTATTCATCCACTTTCTGTGACAGGTTTTCAAGTCAAACGCAGAGCTATGGCACCTAAAAAATCACCGAAGAAAAATGAAGACCCACAGGAAGGTGATATTATCTCTTATACTACTCCACACGCAATACACTCCATCAAATCATGGACTGGAATTTCTGAATTGCTGGAGGATGAGCTAAAGAATGTTGACCCTGATTCTGAAAATCATCTCCGGGACATTGCTGAGTCTGAGCTTCATAAGGTTGTTGCGCGCCCGAAACTGGTGGCATATACTGATATGATCGGTTGGGCTCTGGATAAGGTAGATATCACAAAAATGAGAATTCAGAACAAGCAAGGAGCTATCGTCGACTCATTCAGGCTTGAGCACATTCAAGTAATGTATAAACTCTCGCCGAATTATAAACACACCTTTAATGCTGAATTTTTAGCCGAGTTTCAGAGAAAGGAATGTATTGAGGCAGATCGGACATATCCCGACATGATTAAAGGTTGGGCGAGGTCTGAAGCAAAATTTAGGGCTGATACTCATGGGATTTATGCTACAGCCTCTTTAAAAATATATATGGTTTATATAGCCATGATGTTATGCAGACTTTTCGGGAGAAAATATCCCTGTCACTTTCACGCAGATTGGGTACCCTTCTTAGAGGAAGTTTCAGAAGGAAATGGTTTTAACTGGCATAAAATTTTGTCAGATAACCTAACGCAAGAAATTTTAAATTATAAAGAAGCCAAGTCAAAGGGACAACCAGTGTCATTTTATATGTCTGCATATATTATGGATGCAATCTATTTTATGACCCCCTTTCCATTAATGAATTGGACTTGGAGTTCTTCCTGCCTAGAGCCTGTTCATAAATACCACTCATCCCTTTGGGAAGAAAATGTTAAAGAAGCATTTTACGAAGTTTGTCATTTTGTCATTATTCCTATGCATAAATTATTTTTTGGATGTGAACCCCCTCGCATCTCTGATGCAGTCATAGAAAGTCTTAAATCAGTTGCCGACTGGTTTATTGAACAAAATTTTTCCTATATTAGAGTCTATGGTTGTTCCATTCCCCCTCATGCACTCCCAAAATTCTTACCAGACAGATTGGTATGCAGAGAAGTAGCTCATCAGATAGCCAAGGGTGGTATTGGGTTGGAATTGAAAGCACTTCAGAAAAAAGCATGGCCATCTTTCCCTGTTGATGTCGGGAAATTTCCTTTATCAAATTTAGGCCATTCTAAGGTAGAGGCTGAGTCATTGGAAGAAGTGAAGTTAGTAAATATTGAATACAGAAAATATGACCCCTACCAAATAATAAGTAGGCATTACATACATTGTAATTTAAAGGCATATGAACATGAAATTTTTGTTTATGATGATATGTTTAAAGATGTCAAGTATTATGAAGAAGTGTCGAAAAGAGTCCAGGCCTTGCCACCTGACTCACAGGATGGGTTTGCATTTTTCAAAGCCATAGGCGAAGCTACCTGCCTAAGATTTTACAGGGTGAAATTTAGACCCCATTGCCAGAAAAGGAAGAAACCCCTCCAGGGTTTGAAACTAATACTCAGGGTAAAGTAAATGACAAAGGTATGTTGAAGAATACTGATATGTCTTCCCAAGATGCAAAGGGTTCTCAAACAAAAGAATCAGGAATAGATAAGGGAAAAGAGCCAGAAACAATTCCAGAAATCTTGAAGAATGTTCCAAAAAAAATAGGAGGAACAACTTCAACAGAACTTGGTAGTCCTATCACCTCTTTAACTCCATTACAGTCGATTTTCAGAACCCCCCATGAAGGAGTTTTATATGTCAGTGATCTAGAGCCGATTTCAAGAGATGAAATCCCCCCATCAAATTACCTTTTCAGCAAAAAGAGAAGAGCAGTCTTGAAACAAGAAATTCATCCTAGAGGAGAAGGAATGATTAAAAAGCATAGAGTTATCATAGATGGAAAGAAACTCAAGGATGGAGAGTTCACTACAGAATTAGAAGGTACAATGGGCGCTATAGCATCAGCTAATATGTATTCTATGGGAAATTTAACAACTATGCTTGAACAGAAGGACCAAACACTAATCCAGTTGCAAGACAAACTAAAGGAAAATGAAAGAAATATTAGTTGGGGAATACAGAAGGGTCTAGAACAAGCTAGACTAAAGGATATGCAAGAAATCTAGAAATTTAATAAAGACTTGGATGAAGAAAAACACTTAATACAGGTCACACAGGAAAAGGTTTGAAAGCTGGGAGAAGAGAACAAACATTTGCAAGATAAGATTATTTCTATTACTAACCAGGTAGTAGAACTTGAAAATTTCAAGCCACAAGCACTAGAGATATATTTGAGAATAGAGGAAGAACAACAAAAAGTGTTCTTGAATCTGGAAGTAATCCAAAATTATTTTCAGTAATCAAATAAGTCGTTGGAGAATGTGTTCCAGAAAGAGAGGGAGGCAAAAGCAGCTAGGACAACTTTTCAGAAAGCAGTGGCTTTCTCATCAAAAGAAGAAATTGGAAAGACTCAGAAATTATCTATTTCTGAACAGGTTAAAGGGGATATAATGAGTAAAGTGTGGGAAACAAAACTAGTTGAATATAAATGAAACACAAGAGAAGTTAATGAAGATTTCCAAGGAATCTTGGATCTCTTTGAAAGAGATTCATTGAACATCGGAACAGATGGTTGTTCTGGATTGTTAGGCGAAGTCAATATTTCCAAGCACCAGCGAAGGTTTAAAGAAGAGTTGGAGGAAAAGAAAGCAAAAATTTCAAACATTAAATTGATCAACATTACAGAGATCAACAAGTGGATGGTGACTTCAAGTCTAAAATTGAAATCTGTTAAATTTACAGAAAGAATGATAGAAAGTCGGTTGCCTGAATTGCAGAAGAGATTTTTCTCATTTGAAGAAAATGAGATACCCGATGATCCCAAGATCTCTGTGAAGTTTTTAGGGAAATGCGTTCAATGTATTGATGCAGAAAAAGGAAGTTTGTCAACGCAAGCTTAAAACCTTTTTAAATGTTTTTATTATTATTAGAAATTTAAAAGAAATTGTAAATGGTTGACATTATTTTATGTAACCGTAATATTAGGGAGTTGGTTAGTCACCAACAAGAAACTTTGATGAAAATGTATAAATATGGTTTCTAAAGGCTGAGAAGTGGCTTAAGAAATTTTGAGGAGAGCCATTTTGTAATATCATTTTTGAAATACATCAGAAATATAGATCACTGTTAACATTTTTTCTTGTAAGGGGGGTTAGAATGCAAAGAATGGGTTAATCACCCGCTTATCCTAAGTTCGGGACACAAACACGCCTGTGGTAAACAGCAAGCGGATCTAGATGGCAGACATCCATGCGCCCGGATCAACGATGTGCAGGCAATTCCGGAGCCCCCCCGCCTTTCTACCTTTAAGCGGAGGGGGGGGTCCGGAATCTAGGGTGCATCTCTCCAACGGCTACGATCAAAGCGCCCGGATCAGCGGCGCGCGAGGCGATTCTGAACACCCCCAGCCTTTCTACCTTTAAGCAGAGGGGGGGGATCCAGAATCCAGGGCGCATCTCTCTAATGGCTATGATCAAAGTGCCCGGATCAACGACACATAAGTAATCCAGACCCCCGCTCTCCTTCTGCGTTTAATCTCGCGGGCCCCTTTCAGTCATGTCGTATTTTGCACCACTCTCCCCTTGCCACTTGTTCTCCACCTGACCATGTGGCAAGGTCCGTTCCCTTTATCCTCTCATCATCCTATCCATATAGTCCATCCTGCATCTCAGCGTCCACTCATTACCTGCCATGTGTCCCATTCCCTTCCACGTCAACCTCCTATGAATCAGGTGCCCATTATATCCCGTCTCCTGCCCCGTCCGCTTGTCGTATTTTGCCATGTGTTTTTCCTTGTCACATCTCATCACCTCTCGTCTCACCCTCGTGGTCTTAGTGCCACTACTCCCATCACACCCCCCCTCCCAGCCTTTATGGTGACCTCCAAGTCTGTTCCATCAGGCCATTCAACTAAGCCAGGTGGTAGTGCAAGAAACCTTCCATGTCCCTAAAGTGCCAGGTTGACTGGATCTTCCTCAATCCCCATGAAGTAGTTATTGAGGCAGTTGGTGGTGGTTAGACATCGCCTCCGCCATAATGGGAAAGTCCGGCAATGAATTAAAGGCACGTCGGTTCTCCCACAGAACTGTCAGGAATTCGATTGCGTCTGCCATAGTTGCACGATCATTCAGAGACTGTAGTTGCGATTTGTCAGAAGCCATGCAGACACAAAGTTTTTAATGCAACGTCTTGATTTTGTTGTCGTTGTTGTTTTGAGTATATGAAGGCATTTTCACCATTTTTGTATCTATCGATGGTAGAGAAAAGCTCCCGACTGTAAATTTTTAATGACCATTCTAAGTTCTATGGTGGTGCATCTGTGTTTGAGATTTCTTGTTTTATGACAAACAATTTTCCTTTTCCATCTATGTTTCATCTCATGCCAGAGAGTTCATGATCGAATGTTTCGCATGAATTGTTGCAGTTATGTTATGATAAAGGATTTTTTGTTGCATTATTGTCTTCTCTGGTCTTCTGCGTTTGAATGTAAGAAGATCTTGCCTTTGGACGTTTCTCCTCACAACTTGTTAGGAACTTGATGTTTATAACAGACCCCTGCACTCTCCTCATGCAAGCCTTCCCCCTACTTACCCTTATTACAACTCACTGTTTGAAGTTTATCTAAGACCTCACTCGCTCATGCATGCCTAGCCTAGTTTCAGAGTTGAGACAATATTGTTCTGAGTTTACTTCCATTTGATCATCCTTTTATAAACAAATCGTGACATTAAACTGATGGGTGTCGAGCTCTGCTCCTGCTGCAATCCAGGAGTGACTTCCGATGCTAACATTTCTGGCGCTGTTGCCGGGGACGAAGTTGAATATTTTCCCTGGGATTGAATGACAACGATTAGCTGATTCTAAAGGTGCATCAGATATCAGAACTTGAAGATTGCTACTGTTCACTTGGTGACTCCATTGTGACGACTCCAATGGAGTGAACACGTTGTTTTAACTGTGTCTTCTAGAGGCAAACATACGCGGTCACATCCACAGCTGCCTCTAGCTACACCTGAAGCTGACCTAGAGGTGGTTCTCAGGAGAGGAAAGAGCTCTACGAAAGAAGTTTCCATCGCCGAAACAGGTAATCCGTCGTCTCCTTCTGTGAGAATTATGTTTTCTCCTCCTCAGTTTCTTAATAGACCTCCTTCAGAGGTTTCTCATTTCTTGAATTTTGGGAGTGTTCATGCTGATTTTTCCCCTCCTGAGCTGGGATTGGAGGGAGAAATTATTTTCACTCCCCTCTCCTCTGAAGCTGTTCCTAGGCATAGACCCGGAACTACAGAAGATTTCCCCACTCCTGCACAAAGAAGAGTTCCTACTGGCTTGAGCTCATTAGCCTTCTCCTTGAATCCTCTCTTGTTTCCTACTCCGCTCTGAGACTCATTCCCAGTAGCCCCTTCACGAACTCCTTCTCCTCCAAGTTCTCCTCCACCTAATATTCCTATGGCTAGTGTTAATCCCCCTATGAATAGAATGGATGCCATACTCGCTGCTAGGTACGCTCCCTTAATCCTACCCCATCCTATGAATCCCCTCCCTGCTGGAGACTACTTGAAGAACATGCCCAAGTTCACTGGAGAAGGGGACATAACTGCAGAAGAGCACTTGGCTGCTTTCTAAAGTTATGCAGACAACCTAAAAATTGAAAATGAAGACATTTGGATGAGAGTCTTTGTCTAGAGCTTGGATGGAGAGGTGAGGAAATGGTTCAGGGGATTGGCCCCCGGATCTATTGCTGGAATTGAAGCCCTGGATAGTGTTTTCCTGAGGCAGTGGGGAGATAGGAAGGATTTCATGTATTACATGACAGAGTTTGTGTCTCTGAAGAAAATGGAAGGAGAGTCTGTCTCTGACTTCTCCAAAAGATTCAATAAGATGTATAATAAGATTCCTGCGGAGATAAAGCCCTCAGAAGCCTCTGCCCAAATTTCCTACGCTGGTGCATTCGACCATGATTTCTATCTTTTATTAAGAGAAAGAAGAGCCACCTCCTTAGATCAAATACAAGATGCGGACATAGAAGTGGAATCCAACATATTAGCAGCTGATAGACTAAGGAACAAGGTTGACGCAGACAGAAGAAAGGGAAAGTCCAAAGCCTCAACTTCTGGCCCATCGTTGCCCCACACTCAAGTGGACGAACTGACCCAGATGATGAAGTTTATGTCTGAAGAGATGGAGAGACTAAAGGTGGAAAGAAAGCAAATGTATAAGGGCCCGCAGGGCGCCGAAATCAAAGGGGGTTTCAGAAGGCCAAATAATATTTCTCCCCCGACTATACATAGAGAGAGGGGAAGAGACAGAGAAGACCAGAGAATTCAGGCCCCTTTTCAGAACAATTTGGTGGCCGATGAGAAAGAAAGTGAAACAGATGAGCTTGATCCTGAAATCCACTGCTTAGAAGATACTCCTCCTTTTCCTCATCTCACTCAAGCATCTTACGAGGAGTCTCTCATGAATAGTCAACTGAATGAATTGAGCAAAGGAGACAAAGCTAGCGGGAGCCGAGGCAGGTACAACCTGAGGTCCGACAAAAGGACAGCAACACCTGATATTCATGAGCAGTCCACTAAAACAGAGAAACTTGCTAAAGAAGTAGCAGACAGTAACAGAGGTAAGAAGGCTCAACCCCTCTCTCCCATTTTCCACAATCATGTTCCTGAAATGAGAGAAATCCCAAAGCTTACATCTTCTTTTAATTTCGAGCATGAAATTCAAAAGATCAGAATCCCTGTGCCCCTCATCGAGCTAATCAAACATGAAGAGTTCAAAAGACGCTTCTCTGAGCTTTTACAGTCCGAAGCCTCATGCCCTCCCATAGACTCCATAAACCTCCAAGATGAAAGGCCAACAGTTGTCCTAGGTCCCATGGTAGAAGATAGAGATGATTCATCCCCTCCCTTCTACACTTCCCTGAACATACATGATAAAGTGTTGCATAATTGCCTTATGGATTCAGGGGCCTCTCACAACCTCATGCCAAAAACTTTCATGGAAGAGTTAGGACTAGAAGTCACCTGAGCCTACCATGACCTCTATTCCTTTGACTCCAGGAGAGTTCAGTGTCTTGGAGTTATTAAAGACCTGGTTGTGACCTTGTTTCAACTGCCCATGAAAAGTGTGGTCATGGATATTGTAGTGGTCGATGTCCCCCATACGTTTGGTATGTTGTTGTCAAGATCTTGGATTAAGAGACTTGGAGGAACGTTACAGATGGATCTCACATATGCCACCATTCCAGTTTTTGGAGGGGAACACCAGAGGCTGTACAGAGAAGCCCAGCTAGCCTATATTGTCAGTGATGAAGCAAACCCCACTAATCACCCCATCTTTGCACTTGAAACTGATTTAGGGTCTAGTGTGTTACAAATCACCGAAACTCCTGAGGCCCCTTTACAGATCAGAAAGTATCCCATTCTAAATCAGGAGATACCTCCTCCAACCACCTTTGTTTGGAAGATTTTTTTTGATGGAGCTTCCTCCAGTATAGGTGCAGGTGCTGGAGTGGTTTTCATATCGCCCTGTCAAGAGACCATATCTTTGTCATACAAGATGGAATTCGAAATCACCAACAATGTGGCAGAATATGAAGCTCTTGTGCTGGGTATGAGGGCTACAAAGGAAATGGGAATTAAAGAGATAGCAATTTTGGGAGATGCTGAGTTGATTATCCTGCAGGTCAGAAATTCCTATCATGCTAAGAATCCCCGGCTCAAGAATTACAGAAATGAGGTATGGGACCTAGTCAATAATTTATTCTTGGCTTTTAACATTTCTTTCATACCAAGGGAAGAAAATACCTCAGCGGATTCTTTAGCTGTCTCAGCTAGTCTGCTCGAATTCCCCCTGCCGCCTATGGTTAAACCTGATGTTGAAATAAAATATAGGCCCTCTGTACCGGACAATGTCAAGCATTGGAAGGTATTTGAAGATGATCTGGAAATCAAGAAATTTCTCCAATCCGTTGATGACTTTTCTGCATTGCACATAGATGAGGATCCTGACATGGAAGGAGGCCATCACCCTGGGGAGTTTTTAAATAAAATTGTTGATCACCAGATTATTCAACTACCGAGCAATTACATTCTGAGAGGACTAATCCCATTAGAAATATTATTTGATGGGAATGATGTGGCAGTAAAGGGTAGAGTTTCAGATGATGAGGCTGACACAGCTGAATGCAACATAGGCACACCAGAGGAGCCTAAGTTTGTCAATTTGTCAAGGAGTTTGACCAAGGAGCAGAGGGATGAATATACCGAGTTGTTGAGGGAGTTTTCTGATGTGTTTGCATGGACCTACGAAGACCTCAAGACGTATGACACATCTGTCATTGAGCACAAGATCCCACTGAAAGAAGAGGCTAAGCCATTCAAGTAGAAGCTGAGACAAATAAATCCCATGTTGCTACCTGTCATGGAGAAAGAAGTGAAAAAGCTGCTAGATGCCCAAATCATTGTCCCCTTGAGATATTCCGATTGGGTGGCCAATTTGGTTACGATAAGAAAGAAAAGTGGGGAAATCAGACTTTACGTTGATTTTAGGAACCTGAATAGGAGCTCTAGGAAGGACAATTATCCCCTGCCCAACATGGAACATATATTGCAGAAGGTCACTAGTGCATCTAGAATATCCATGATTGACGGCTTCTCTGGCTACAATCAGATATCAGTCATGCCGGAGGACAGAGAAAAAATGGCCTTCACCACTCCATGGGGTACATTTATGTATGCCAAAATTCCTTTTGGGTTGATGAATGTGGGAGCCACATTTCAGCGAGCCATGGACATAGCCTTCATTAGGGAGAAATATAGGTTTGTGGTGATCTATCTGGATGACATCACGGTCTTCTCCAGGACGGACCAGGAGCACTGCTGCCACTTGAAGAAATTTTTCATGAAGTGTCGGAGGTTTGGCCTATCCCTAAACCCCAAGAAGTATTTATTTGCTATGAAGGAAGGGAAGCTATTAGGACATATAGTGTCAGTAGAGGGAGTAAGGATTGACCCTAGCAGGGTAGAACCACTTCAGACCCTGTCACTTCCCAGATCTAAGAAGGAAGTTCAGGCCTTTTTGGGGAAGATAAATTTTCTAAAGAGATTTGTCTCGAATTTTGCTGAGTTGGTGAAACACATCACAGCCATGCTCATGAAGGGAAACGAAGTGAAATGGACTACTGAACCCAGGGAGTCTTTTTTCCAAATAAAGAGGACGTTGACTGAGGCACTTGTGCTAATCAGTCCTGATTATTCTAAAGATTTCTTGATTTTTTCTTTTGCTTCTTGTGATACAGTAGTAGCAGTCTTGTTGCAGAAAAACGATCAAGGGCGAGAGCAACCTATTTCCTTCTACAAAAAGGCACTGTGAGATGCTGAACTCCGGTATGAGATCATGGAGAAGCCGGCCTATGCCCTAGTGAAAGCCCTCAAATCTTTCAGAGTCTATGTCTTGCACTCAAGGATCACTGCATATGTTCCTTCAGCCTCTGTGAAGGACATTCTCATACAGCTTGACATAGACAGAAGAAGAGTTAAATGGATCGCCAAGATCCTAGAGTTTCATCTGGAGATTAAGCCCACCAAGTTGATAAAGGGGCAGGGTTTGGCTAAGTTGTTGGCTGAATCTAATTGCAAGGCCTTGGGGGTTAACTTCATCAATAAGCAAGCCGAGTCATCCAGCAAGAGTTCTCAGGGTGCCCTATCACTGACAGCATGCCCCTGGTACAAGGATATCTTGTACTTTTTGCAAGAATTGAGGCCTCTTGATGGAATGGAAAAAAGCAAGGCAAGAGATTTAAAGCTCAAAGTTGTCAGATATTGCCTCATTGACTAGGTCTTGTACTAGAAAGACCCTCTAGGGGTATTTTTAAAATGCCTGGACCCACAAGAAGCCCAAAAGGTAATGTTTGATTTCCATGGCGGTCTCTGCGGAGGTCATCATTTCTGGAAGACCACAGCCCATAAGATCCTTCGAGCTGGGTATTACTGGCCCACTTTATTCCCTGATGTCTGCAGAGAAATCAAAACTTGCATCAAATGCCAGAAGTTCTCAGGAAAGCAGCAGCTTAAGTCCCTGCCATTAAAGCCTGTAGTAGTTTCATCACCCTTTCAGCAGTGGGGATTGGACTTCATTGGAGAAATTCATCCTCCCTCAAGTGGCCAGCACAAATGGATCCTGACTGCGATAGATTATTTCACCAAATGGATAGAAGTTTTCCTCACCAGGAGCACTTCTCACAAAGTGATTATCAGCTTCCTGGAAGATATCATAGCCAGATTTGGCTGTCCTAACAAAATTGTCACTGACAATGCCACCCATTTCCGGTCTGAGCCTCTGGTAAAGTTCTGTGAACAATTTGAGATTTCACTAATTCACTCCACCCCCTATTATCCTCAGGGAAATGGACTAGCAGAGTTTTCCAATAAAAGCCTAATCAAGCTCATTAAGAAATTATTGGAAGACAATAAAAGGGCCTAGGATTCAAAGCTTAAATTTGCTCTATGGGCTGATCGGGTGACAACAAAGAAGTCCCTGGGCATCTCACCTTTTCAACTTGTTTATGGAACCGAGGTTTTTTTCTCCACTCATCTCGTCGTAGCTGTAGAGAAATTCCTCCATGACCTTGAAGGAGAGCCTAACCATACGGTCAGAAGGATTCATCAGATGGTGGAAGTGCAGCAGATCAGAGAACAGGTCATGGATAGGGCTTATAATCATCAGCAGAAGATCAAGCAGGCTTTTGATAGGAAGAGAAAAAAGAAAGAATTTGAGCAGGGTGATATGGTGCTCGAATGGGATGCACCCAGGCAGGACAGGGGAAAGCACAGTAAGTTTGATACCCTCTGGTTTGGGCCTTTCAAGATCCTTGAAGTATTTTCAAACAACACATACAGGTTGAAGGATATGGAAGGCAAAGAGGTTTTTAGTGGCCCAGTAAATGGGCATTTCTTGAAAAAATGTTTTTTGTGAGCCGCAGGCGGCTCTTTTGTTTTTGTAAATATTGTTTTTATTTTCAGCTTAATAAAAGACTCCATAGCCCAACAGCAAGGCACTAGATCTGCAAAAAGAGTTCTTAGAGAATCACAGGGATGACTCTATCCCCCATGGAGCCTAATGTTAACGATTTTTCTTGTAAGAGGGGTTAGAATGCAAAGAATGGGTTAATCACCCGCTTATCCTAAGTTCGGGACACAAACGCACCTGTGGTAAACAGCAAGCGGATCTGGACGGCAGGAATCCGTGCACCCANAATGGCTACGATCAGAGTGCCCGTATCAACGACGCGCGAGGCGATTCCGGACCCCCCCCCGGCCTTTCTACCTTTAAGTAGAGGGGGGGGGTCCAGAATCCAGGGTGCATCTCTCTGACAGCTGTGATCAAAGCGTCGTGATCAACGGCGCATAAGTAATACAGACCCCCGCTCTCCTTCTACGTTTAATATCGCGGGCCCCTTTCCGGTCATGCCGCCTTTTGCACCACTCTCCCCTTGCCACTTGTTCTCCACCTGACCATGTGGCAAGGTCTGTTCCCTTTAGCCTCTCCTCGTCCCATCCATATAGTCCATCCTGCATCTCAGCGTCCACTCATTACCCGCCACGTGTCCCATTCCCTTCCACGTCAACCTCCTATGAATCAGGTTCCCATTATATCCCGTCTCTTGCCCCGTTCGCTTGTTGTCTTCTGCCATGTGTTTTTCCTTGTCACATCTCATCACCTCTCATCTCACCCTCACAGTCTTAGCGCCACTACTCCCATCACGCCCCCCCTCCCAGCCTTTATGTGACCTCCAAGTCTGTTCCATCAAGCCATTCAGCTAAGCTAGGTGGTAGTGCAAGAAACCTTCCACGTCCCTAAAGTGCCAGGTTGACCGGATCGTCCTCAATCCCCATGAAGCAGTTATTGAGGCAGTTGGTGGTGGTTAGACATCGTCTCCGCCATAATGGGAAAGTCCGGCAACGAATTAAAGGCACATTGGTTTTCCCACGGAACTGTCAGGAATTCGATTGTGTCTGCCATAGTTGCACGATCATTCAGAGACTGCATCTACGAGTTGTCAGAAGCCATGCAGACGCAAAGTTTTTAATGCAACGTCTCGATTTTGTTGTCATTGTTGTTTTGAGTATATGAAGGCATTTTCACCATTTTTGTATCTATCGATGGTAGAGAAAAGCTCCCGACTCTAAAGTTTTAATGACCATTCTAAGTTCTATGGTGGTGCATCTGTGTTTGAGATTTCTTGTTTTATGACAAATAGTTTTCCTTTTCCATCTATGTTCCGTCTCATGCCAGAGAGTTCATGATCGAATGTTTCGCATGAATTGTTGCAGTTATGTTATGATAAAGGATTTGTTGTTGCATTACTGTCTTCTCTGGTCTTTTGCATTTGAATGTAAGAAGATATTGCCTTTGGATGTTTCTCCTCACAGCTTGTTAGGAACTTGATGTTTATAACAGAACCCTGCACTCTTCTCATGCAAGTCTTCCCCCTACTCACCCTTATTACAACTCACTGTTTGAAGTTTATCTAAGACCTCACTTGTTCATGCATTCCTAGCCTAGTTTCAGAGTTGAGACGATATTGTTCTAAGTTTACTTCCATTTGATCATCCTTTTATAAACAAATTGTGACATTAAACTGATGGGTGTCGGGATCTGCTCCTGCTGCAATCCATGAGTGACTTCCGACGCTAACAATCACAAACGAGATTCTGGATCCTGCAATTTTGTAACTATGTGTCTTCTCCCTGTTTAGTATATTCTGTTGAATTTTTTCCTTTAATGTTTTCTCTAACAAGTAAATCAATTTGAAGTTATATACATCGTTGATTTATATTTCAGATTGGTTTGGATGTCAAAAGATTAACAGTTTTTCCTCTAAAATCACTTTAGTAATTTTAAGACCTGTAAAACTTTTGTTCCTTAATACTTAACTCTTGTTAGAAACCTCGTTTTTGTTTCATCATTGTCTATTTAAATATGAGATTCTTTCTTGATTAAAGCCTTATATTTCTCTGTAGTGTTTATTTGTTGTTTACAATTCTCGAAATTGTTACAAAACTAGGAAACGGCCTTGAATGTGTTTACATTACTGTTTTAGATTTTAAAATTGTTTTCCTTGATCTCCTATCTGGAAATATGAAGTAACAAATTGATTCAAATCTCTTTATAAACAAATAAAGTTTTATCATCCATGACTGTCCCAAATAGTAGACAACCCAACGTTGAACCGGGTCTACAGGATCAAACCAATATTGCCTTAAATTTATTCAATACCATTTTACAAACAACAAATAACTGGGTTGAGTTAGAAAGATCATGGGCTGCTATTGAGCGAGACATTAGAATCCAAGAACAACAGGAAGCAAGACAGAGGCAGTTGAGAAATTGAATATGCTCTGATCTTTCTTTGATTCCTTATTTCCAAATCATTTCTTTAAATCATTTACAGATGCCTTGACGGTATGTTTTATAGCCTTAAAACATAAACTCAAGAACAACACTCCCCCTGATCTGTTGAAAAAACATACTCCCCCCATCAACTATGAGCATATTGGAAATACACCAGATATTCAACAAGTACTCCCCCTGACCAGATGAACAGATTAGACACAAGAAATTATAACCCCCAACTTTTGACGAAGATATCGAAAAAGGGGTTGTTGCTAATGGTTTTGTAAATATATCTGCAATCTGTTATGTAGAAGGTATATAATTCAGTTGAACAATTCTATTTGTAACTTGTTCTTTGAGAAAATGGTACTTTATTGGAATATGCTTAGTCTTGGAATGAAGAACAGTATTCTTGGAGACACTAATGGCACTGGTTTTATCACAGTGAATTGGAATGGGATCAGTGTAAGTTACCTTCAGATCTGCAAGAGTTTGTATCATCCATAAAATTTGTGTGCAGCAAGTAGCAACAGCAATGTACTCTACCTCTATAGTGGATAATGAAATGGATCCTTGCTTTTTACTAAGCCATGCAACTAATTATTCACCCAGAAAGAATTCTCCTCCACTGGTGTTTTTTCTCTCATCAACACAGTTTGCCCAATCTGCATCTGAATAAGCAGTTAACTGGAAATTCTGATTTCTGGGATACCATAGACCATGGGTCATTGTTCCCTTCAAGTATTTAAATATCCTTTTGATATCTACCAAATGACTTTGTTTAGGAGCAGACTGATAATGACCTACCATTCCAACATCGTACATTATATCAGGACGGGATGTTGTGATGTACAGAAGATTTCCTATCATAGAGCGATATGTCCTTTGATCAACATAAGGTGAGATATCATCTTTACTCATCTTGCAACCAACCACCATAGGTGTGATAACTGGAGAGGAATATTCCATCTGAAATTTCTTCAACATCTCTTTCAAATATTTTTCTTGAGAAATAAATATTCCTGCAGAACTTTGTTTTACTTGTAAGCCAAGAAAATATGGCAGTTCTCCTATCATGGACATTTCAAATTTTGTTTGCATAGAGTTAGAAAACCACTATACAAATGATTCATTAGTACATCCAAAAATAATATCATCTACATAAACCAAAACAACAGGTAAATTATCACCTTCAGACTTAATGTAAAGGTTATTGTCAACAGTACCTTTCTTGAACCCTTTTTTTCTTGTAAAAATTTGTCCAGTCTATAATACCAAGCTCGTGGTGCTTGTTTTAGTCCATATAAGGCCTTCTTCAGCTTACAAACATAATTAGGATTATCTGTCAAAGAGAATCCTTCAGGTTTCTCCATATATACTTCTTCCTCTAGATCTTCATTAAGAAATGTTGACTTAACATCCATCTGATAAACTTTAAAGTTTTTATGACATGAATAGGAAAGAAACATTATGATGGCTTCCAATCTTGCCACTGGTGCAAAGGTTTCATCAAAGTTATGGCCTTTAACTTGTGCATACCCTTTATATACCAGTCTGTCTTTATTTCTAACAACTTGTCCTTTTTCATTCATTTTATTCTTGAATACCCATTTGGAACCTATTATATTTTTATCTTCAGGTCTAGGGACAAGCTCCCAAGTATTTTTCTTCTCAATCTGATCTAGTTCTTCATTCATAGCTCTAATCCAATCATCATGCTTGTTGGCTTCATAAAATTTTTTAGGTTCAGTCATAGATAAAAAAGAAACCTGAGATTGTTCTGAATATTTAATCAATTTCCTTCTTGTCTAAACTCCTTTGTTTATATCTCCAATTATCTGATTTTCAGGATGATTCTTTTTAACAATTCTGAGAGGTGATTTTGCTTATTTTTGCTGATTTGTGTCAATTTGAGTATTTGTATCTTCATCTGATTCAGATTCTTCCTTTTCTGATCCTTGGACCTGTTCATCTTCATCTTCAACTATCTCTTTTTCATCAACTTTTATATCTATACAATCAACTAGTTTATGCAGTCTCTTATTGTAGCATCTGTACCCTTTAATATTTGTAGCATAACCTAAAAAGATTTCCTCATCAGCCCAGTTATCATATTTGCCAATATTTTCATCATTGTTCTTGATATAACATTTACTCCCAAAAACTTTAAAATGCTTGATTGAAGCAGGTCTTCCAAACCATAGTTCATAGGGAGTCTTGTCACTGTGTGGCCTAAGATGAGCTTTGTTAAGGATATGAACAGCTGTATGAATTTCTTCCACCCAATATGTCTGAGGTATGTTCCTTTCATTTCTTCATTGATCTTGCCATTTGTTGTTCTGACCTATTCTGCCTCTCAACAACTCCATTTTGTTGTGGAGTCCTTGGAATTGTGTACTCTCTTTTGATCCCATGTTTATCACATAACTCTTTGAAATTTTCCCTGAACTAAACTCTCCTCCTCTATCAGACCTTACTGCCTTTAATCTTTTTCCTGTTTGATTCTCAGTGAAAGCCTTAAACACTTTGAATTTTT
Organism: Picea engelmannii; assembly: GCA_009831015.1. Classification (NCBI taxonomy): domain Eukaryota; kingdom Viridiplantae; phylum Streptophyta; class Pinopsida; order Pinales; family Pinaceae; genus Picea; species Picea engelmannii. The sequence goes on from ML801588.1 coordinate 192,863, forward strand.
CAAATGCTTCAGATTTTTCTTTCAAAAAGGCAACCCAAGTTAGTCTAGAATGATCATCAATAATCAACATAAAGTAATTTTCTTTTACTGTACCTTCTTTCCTTGATGGTCCACATAGATCCATATGTACTAACTGGAGTGGTTTTTCTGTTGAAGGAAAGTTCTTAGATTTTAACTGAGTGCGAGTAAGCTTTCCTATCTGACAGGGTTTACAAACAGAGTCATATGGCTTTGATATCTTCGGAAGATCTTTTACTGCCCCAATTTTTATGAGTTTGATTATGTGATCAAAATTTAGGCGACCAAGTCTCCTATGCCACAACCAACTTTAATTATATTTTCTTAAGTGACATTCTTCTTTTTCTTCTTTTAACACATAGACATTATTTTCTATCCTTATCCCTTTTGCAATCAGTTGTCCTAAACTCAAAGCCTTTATTTTACAGTCTTTACAAGTAAAAACAACTTCACATCCTTTGTCACAAACTTGACTGACACTTAGTAGATTATGTTTTATACCATCTACAAACAATACATCTTGAGATTTTCCTTTGCCATTACTCAGGCTTACCATTCCTTTACCTTTTATTTTTCCTAGTGCATCATTTCCAAAAGTTACATTCCCTAATTTGTTTTCACTTAGAGTTAGAAACTTACTTTTGTCTCTAGTCATATGTTTGGAACATCCACTGTCAATATACCAGGGATTCTTTTGTTTTTGGGCTGATAATACTAGTCCACACTTGTCATCTACTTTCTTCTTCCAAACCTTGACATTTTCAGCAGTGGGGTTCAAGTCTAGATTGTATTTCCTTAAGTGACAGTCTGCAGCTTTATGTCCATAATTATGACAGTGGTAACATTCTGGTTCACTGAATAATAGATCATAATGATTGTTATACTCATAACTATTGTTGTGTTTCACCTGTGTCCTTCTCCCATTCATTACATGATTTATAGTCTGTGATTGTTTGTTGCTTGGTTGTCTCAATCTTTGTTGTGGAAGATAGTTATTCATTGAATATCTTGATTGTTCATATCTAAATCTTAAAGAATATTTTATAGCTTTGTGACCAAAATTAGAGCAGAAGAAACAATAACCATAGAAAAAATCTTTGTACCTTGAAAAAATTTGTCTTCTTTGAGGAGGTTGATTTCTTTCATGCCGATAATCTCTCTGGTCTACAAATTCGGTTCTGGTGATTTTTTGATACAGGATCATCATCAACATCAAGCGAGCATGGGGGCTAGCGCCACATATTTTGAGCATATGTTAAAATATTTAAAACTTTTGAAGAAGAATGGATGCGCCAAACATAAATGTGACAATTAAGAAGAGGCGTACTTATATATTGAAAAGGACCTTGAGCGATCCGCTCTCGTCCTTAGTAGTTAGAAGGCATTTATAGGAGTTAATGTAAGTAGGTAGAATTGAATATTAGATTAGACAGTTTTAGAAGGAGTAGAGGGAAACAGATATAGACACCCTCATTGTGCATTGTAACATTATTCTGGAGAAGAGAGAGCAAGAGCACGCAGAGAGCTGTGTAAGAACACCCATGTACAGACATTCGAATTAATAGAAAGAATTGGTTCAAATTCATGGTTTGTGTTGTTCTCTGTGTATTGATGTTATGCTCATGATTGTTTTACTCTTTCTATCCTGAAATTGATTTTATGCTATATATGAATGATTTATTGGTGAATGTTTGAAATCTGAGAGAGGAAGAGTAAGGAGAATGAGTTTCAATTGTTTCTCTGTCTGAGTAAGATTCCTGCAAGGAGTGCAGTCAAAGTGTCCGCAAGGAGTGCGTTGAAAAAAGGCTCAGATAGTTTAGCTTTGTTCTCATTCCCTTAGAGTGCAGTGAGGCACAGGTGTCGTGCAAGGACTGCGCAGGCCAAGGAGAGTCTCAGGGTTGTGAACTTGAGCCAAGTATCAAATGACTGCTGTTGCAGGTGTGTGTAGAGTCGAATTATTCAACATTTGAAAGTGGTTGAATATTTGCCGCAGGGAGTGCGTGCAAAGGTCTTCTTTAAGACCTGAAGTTGTGAGAAGCTCAGGAGGAGTAAATCCTTTCAAAACCTTGAGGTAAGTACAATAAATGGTCGCATCTGAGTGATTATAAGGCGTCGGGAGTTTGTAGCGCAAGAGGATAAGTCCAGGGAAGAGTCCTTGGTTCACTTTGCAGAATCACCAAAGGGAAGAAATCGATGGTCAAAAACCTGTGCGGAGGATTAGCGAAATATCGTCAGCTGTCAGATCTACCAGAGAAGCAGGGAGGTTACAATAGCATCTGGAGTTCAAGCTCAGGAGATTGTGGTTCATTGGATCCTCGCCCATTCATTCGTCAACCGTTCGATCGGATAGGAGTCGCACAGGGTTTAACCCTGTCGAGTGATTGAAGGTCCCGAAGGGCGTCGGTATACTGAGGCATCAGAGTTCAGGATATCAGAAATCCCATGGGCAAGTGATCGGGGAAAATCCATGTTGGAAACCCCATAAAGGATCGGCACCGTCCATTAGTCGGGACATGCAAACGAGATCAGAAGTCCATCGGCATTTTGGTCATCGGGACTCACATAGGTAAGTAGATTGGGTTTCTATAATTGGTGAAACCCGAGGGTTGATCTGAACCGTCCATCCACTTGGGACGCGTGTCAGAAATCCGAGGGAAGTCGGGAATCGACATTTTGTGAGTTAGGGAGACAAGGAGGACTTGCATTTCGAAATCATGAATTCTGATTTTCCGAAAGGAGGAGAACTCCACGTGGGACCCTGTTGACGTCATTCAGCATAATGAGGCATCGGGGAATTACATGGTGAAACCATCGAAGCGGTGAAGATCATCCATTCTGGGGGATGTGTGGCTGAGATAGAAGCTTTCGGAAGATTGCCCGAAAGGAAAAGTCATTTATCGGGAAATCAAGAGTCAGGAAATCGGGGATTCCGTGGACAAGAGGTTTGATACACTTCAACACTTGAAACCCTGAATCCCGATAAGATTTAGGACTGTGGTCATATAAGGCAGGGGTGCATGGACCACAGGTCTAGACCCGAGGGGTAACTAGAGTGGAGCGCATCGGTATATCGGAGATCGGGATTTCGGGGAAGCAAGTGTTTGTGACCTCGGGGATTGGAAAACCCTGAAACCCGATTGTAACTTTCGGTTGTGAACAGAGAAGGGATCAGGCCTAAAGGTTGTAAGCTGCTGAGAAAATCCCTGTGGGTCGATTCTAATAGAGATTCCAGTGGGAATCAAAAGAGACATTTTGGCTCGAGGGAGGAAATTGAATGATCCTTAAGACTGGGAGGTCAGGTGCGGGACCTACTGAGGTAGGTGCCTGGGTGGACACCATCAAGTGGTATCAGAGCTGAGAAAAGATTTTTTTCTTTCTGTAGCAGGGAAAGGGAAGATTCACCATGCCACCAAGGAGAAGAGATAGACAATCACCCAATCCAGAGGAGGAAAGGGAGACGTCCAGAGGAAGGGGTAGGCAGGTGCATAATCAAGAAGTAGAAAGAGATCTTCATAACATACGCACCAGACTTGTGGACGTGGAGATAAAACAAAGGTGCACAGCTGATGTAGGAGATATCAGTGAGTCCGAAAATGAAGGTGATATCGGACATGAAGAAGAGGAAGTTGCAGCCGAGGATGCAGCAAACGAACATTTGATCAGAGCTATTGCAAGGATGGGTGCAAAAGAGAAAAATGGACATTCCAATTTATGAGGGAAACTTGGATGCAAAGGAGCTTCTAGACTGGATTAGAGCTCTGGACACATACTTTGACTTTGAAGATGTCGAAGAAGACAAGAAGGTCAAGCATGTTGTCACAAGATTAAAAGGACATGCAGCATTGTGGTGGGATGAACTACAAGCTGACAGATGTTGCAAGGGAAAGCAAAAAATCAGGAGTTGGGATAGGATGATTGCAAATATGAAGGAAAAATTCATCCCCAGAGATTACCAGATTACTTTGTTCAAGAGAATGCAGAACCTGAGACAGAAGATGATGACAGTGAAGGAATATACGGAGGAATTTTACAGGCTGAATATCAGGGCAGGTCATCGTGAAAGCAATGATGAAAAAGTAGCTAGGTATATGAATGGCCTGAGATATGAAATTCGGGATGAGATGAGCATGGTAACCATTCGAATGGTGGAAGATGCTTATCAGATGGCTCTAAAAGTAAAAGAGAAGCTGAGCTGAAAGCAGGGTCAAGAAGGCCAAGGTAGAAGTCAACCCAGAGGCAAATCAGTTGCCCAGGAAAGAACCCAGAAGCCCAGGGACAACTGGAAAAAACCTTAGACACAGACAGAGAGGGGTGGAAGCTCACAGCGAGGGCGATATGATGAACAGATAGGAAAGCATACTGAGCAGAGAGGAGACTATGCTGACAACAACACTTTTCCTCGTACTAGAGGTCGAGGAAGAGGAAGAGGTGGAGCAATTACATGCTTCACATGTGGAAAGAATGGGCACAAGTCTTATGAGTGTCCTGATAAAAAGAAAGAGGTTGGAGAGACTCACATCGCTGAGGCATAGAGGTGAGATGTTGAGGTGGAAGATGCTGAAGGTGGAAGATCACCGATGATGAGAAAGGTTCTTTTAACACCAGAGAAGGAAGTGGAGTGCTCAAACCAAAGAAACGGTCTTTTTAGGACTGCTTGCAAAACCAAGGATAGGGTATGCAAGGACATTGTGGACAGTGGAAGCACAGATAATCTCATTTCGACTGAGATGGTAGAGAAGCTAGAGCTGGAGACAAGTGAACATCCTAGTCCATATAAAGCTTCATGGCTACAAAAGGACATCAGGTAAATGTCACTAAACAATGTTTAGTTGAATTTAAGGTAGGAGGATATAATGATAAGATCTTGTGTGATGTTATTCCTATGGATGTTTGTCATCTATTGTTGGGTAGGCCATGGAAATATGACAGAAATGTGATTCATGATGGGAGAATGAATACATATACCTTAGAAAGGAATGGGAGAACTCATATGTTGCTTCCAATCAAAGATAAGGAAGTGAAACCAGAAGTAAGCAACACTGTACTTCTCATGAGTGATAAGGAACTTCTTACAGAGGTTAAGAAGAAGGAGGAACCGCAATTCATTGTGGTCAGAAAATCGAGGATTGTTTTGACTAGCACAAGAGTGGATGATTTACCAGAGGAGGTTTAGGAACTGCTGGAAGAGTTCACTGACATTGTAGTGGATGAATTACCTCATTCATTGCCACCAATTAGAAGTGTGAGTCATCATATTGATCTCATACCTGGAGCTAGTTTTCCAAATAAATTCGCATACAAATTGACGCCACAAGAGAATGAGGAAGTCAAAAGACAAGTCCAAGATTTTTTGAACAAAGGATTAGTCAGGGAAAGCTTGATTCCATGTGTTGTCCCAACAGTACTCAGTCCAAAGAAAGACGGAGGCTGGAGGATGTGTACTAACTCAAGGGAGATTAACAAGATAACCATCAGGTATAGATTTCCATTGCCGAGGATGGATGATCTGATGGATTGCTTAAGTGGAGCAAATTATTTTTCAAAGATTGATTTGAAAAGAGGTTATCATCATATTCGCATGAGAGGAGGTGACGAATGGAAGCCAACATTCAAGACAAATGAAGGGTTGTATGAATGGCTTGTTATGCCATTTGGCTTAAAAAATGCCCCAAGTACCTTCATGAGGTTGATGAACAAAGTCCTGAGGGAGTTCATTGGGAAGTTTGTCATTGTGTATTTGGATGACATACTGGTTTTCAGTAAAACAATAGCAGAGCATCTGAAGCATTTGGCTATAGTGATGTAGAAATTGCAGCAGGAGAAGCTATTGATAAACATGAAGAAATCCTCATTTATGAAGACAGAGCTCATTTACTTGGGGTTTGTTATTTCATCAAATGAGTTGAGGAAGGATCCAGATAAGGTAGAAGTGATCAAGAATTGGCCATCACCAAAGAACATATTTGAGGTGAGAAGTTTTCATGGATTGGCTAGTTTCTACCGAAAGTTCATTAGGAATTTCAGTGGAATCAACACAGCGATGATGGACACAGTGAAGAAAAGACATAAATCTTTTCACTGGGTAGAAAAAGCAGAGAAGAGTTTTAATTTGTTGAAGAGGAATATCATGGAACAACCAGTTCTGGTGTTGTCGGATTTCCGAAAAACATTTCAAGTGAAATGCGATGCAATTGGGTTTGCAATCGGGGCGGTCTTGAGTCAGGAAGACAGGCCAATAGCGTACTTTAGAGAGAAGCTGAATGAAGCAAAGGTGAAATATTCCACATATGATAAGGATTTTCATTCCATCATACAAGCATTGAAGAAGTGGAGGCATTATTTGATTCCGAAAGAATTTATTCTATACAGTGACAACCATGCACTCCAGTTTGTGACTCAACAGGAGAAGTTGAATTAGAGACACATCAAATGGGTAGAATATATGCAGAATTTCACTTTTGTAATTAAACAAATTTCTGGTACTACTAACAAATTTGTTGATGCTTTGAGCACGAAGTGTTTGCTATTGCAGGAGTTCAGAGTCAAAACTTTAGGTTTTGATGATCTCAGGGACATGTTTGATGATGATCCAGATTTTAAGGAAGTATCTGTTATCCACAAATTTGGTCAGTGTGATGATGTCATGATGATATCATGATGATGGAAAATCAAGCTCTTTACCAAGAATATTTTCCTGAGAAAAGTTATAGTTGTCTTCTTCCAAAATTCACAGTTTGAAACATGTTCGCAGGCTGCTTATATATTCACCTGAGAGAATGCATGTTTCTCATAGGCTGCTTTAAGATAGGGTGCGAAATTCTCGCACTGTACTCATGGTTAGGGTGCGAACATGCTTTTAAAGGAGAAAAAGATAAATATCTCGAACCTTCTAGAAGGGAATCTTCTAGAAGGGTGAGTTGGCTTTCGAGTGGTTATTCAAGTACAGGAATTCTAGATATCTTGGGATCATTCCCTATCCAAGTAACTAAACTATCTCTTCCTATATATTGAGGAGATTGCTCATGGAAAGGGTTAAGTTGAACAAGAAGCAAGTTAACAAGAGATTGATTGGAGAATCAGTGCAAGATTGTATGGAGGACTGATGCTACAACAGCAAGAGACAACAGCAAGGTCATCAAGGTAGTTGATTTTCTTCATGCATTAGCAAGTGTGTGTGTCAGAGCTAGAAGCCATCGAAAGGAGACCTGTGACATTGTTGGTCACTATAATTGCTTAATTAATTTCAAACAACCAAGTGAAACATAAATTATCAACCCAGGGAAGTCTTTTGTTTCAAAGATAGCTGCGCACTATATATGCTCAATTCCAAAAGCACTTAGTGTTGTAGTAA
>ML801589.1:0-14077 GCA_009831015.1 Picea engelmannii
GTGTTCTTTTATGTCTCTTGTTTATGTTGCTACTGCTCAGTACATGATATATATGTCAATGGTAACGAAGTAAAAGAACACTAGTAACACTAATGCTATGTAAATAAGGAAAAATCCAACACACTTAAGGTGCCTTAACAAGAGGGTTAGAGTTTCGTTGTTGCAGCAAAACTCTGACTACAACTGCAACTGCAATTGGTGCTACAATGAGAAAATAATCTCCCAATCTACCTTGTAGTGGTTAAACTGTCCAAAGATAGTGTGGGCCCACAACCTATTAAAATATTAGGCATGCTCGTTTTCACCATAGACAATATCTCAATATTGTCACCCAACCATAGGCACAAGGCCACCCCCAAGCACCTTAACCTTGACAGATAGAATAATTCTGGAAGCAATCACTAGAACCAATAGCCAACCAAGGTAGTGTACCTCTCTCCAAAGCTAGCACACCAAACAGAGAAACCAAACCATAAGCCAAAGACCAATTCACTACTGCAATAGCTGCAACTCTCCTCCAGCCATGCACATCACTAGTCCTTATGAGGTTGTGAGTGAGAGTAAGACTAAATGAGCTCAAGCGCCCTCTATTTATAGTGCTCCAAGTCAACTAACTGGGTGGACTTCTCTTCCTAGAGGATAATTCTTTAATATAAATTATTCTATTGAGTCGACTTCTCTTCTAGGTTTCTTATTCACCTGTTAGGGTTTTTCTAGCTTCCCGAAATATTCTAATCTCGTCAAAGGTTACACGTGGAGGTTAATACCTCCCGCAACTACCGTAACATCAACACCAAGATTATATGGCAAGAGAAGGGACAAGGTCGACAAATTGGGGATATTATAACTCTATGTTTTTGGAGGTTGTTCACTTAGACAATCAACGGAGATAATGGCATGATCATAAATATGGACATGGAAAATGCCTTCGATCATGTAAGACACAAAACCCTGTTTAAGATAATAATAAAAATTGGCTTCTCGAATCATTAGATGGGTAGAATTTTTTATCGAAAATCCTTGAATTGCTCCACTAATTAATAGAATATCCAGCCAGTTCTTCAAAGGAATCAAGAGACTAAGCCAGAGGTTCTTTTTTTATTATTCTTATACATCATAGTCAAGATGACACACTCCCAGGTATTCAAATAGTTCGCCAAGTTAAAGACAAGAATCATTCTGAATTCTCCAATGATAGTCTCCTACTTGGAGGGGGTTCCATAATCATAGCCAAAGTTTTTAAGGTTGCCCCTCATAATTATTTATCAGCGTCATGTGGGAGAAGTAAACACAAGAAAGTGTAAGATGTATGGTTGGTACTTCTTAGGAAAGAAAAAGGATAGAGAGAATTTGGCTTCTCTACATACATCCAACCGGCAATCCTTTTGACACTTGGGAGTTCTTATATCCATACATATTCACAAGCCAATAGACTGGGCCTCGATCCCACATAAACTCGTATCTAAAATTGTTGCTTGGTGGGTGTGATGGTTGAATCATGAAGGTCATCTAGTGCTCATAAACGTAGTTCTCTCCTCCATACATGGCTTTATCTATTTGTCCTTATTCGCACCGCTTAGCATGCGATGTTACATGAGAAGGTCATTTCTGAATTTCTATGATGAGGAGAGATAGATGGCAGGAGAAGTTCAATCTGGTGAAATGGCAGTGCTTAGTCTCTTTCGTCAACCGATGAGGCATTTTCATCTATGACTCCATCATAATGAATAAGACTCTTGGGGTCAACTTCTTGAGGAAAGAAAAAGGATAGATAGAATCTGGCTTCTCTACATACATCCAACTGGTGATCCTTTTGATACTTGGGAGTTCCTATATCCATACATATTCACAAGCCAACAGATTGGGCTTCGATCCCAGAGAAATTCGTATCTAAAATTGTTGCTTGGTGGGTGTGATGGTTGAATCATGAAGGTCGTCTAGTGCTCATAAACGTAGTTCTCTCCTCCATCCAGGGATATATCTATTTTTCCTTATTCACACCCCTTAGCATGCGATGCGATATGGGAAGGTCATTTGTGAATTTCTATGATGAGGGAAGATAGATGACGGGAGAAGTTCAATCTGGTGAAATGGCAGTGCTTAGTCTCTTTGGTCAACCGATGAGGCATTTTCATCTGTGACTCCATCATAATGAATAAAACTCTTGGGGTCAAATTGGTGCGGCGACTCATCACCGGAAACTTGTGGTGGAAGGAGGCAATTCATCGAAAAATTTCCTTGGAAGAGAGGAAGAAGTGTCTGGAGCAACCCCTTGGTCTGGCGCTTAATTTGTCACTCAACAAACCTAACCAAAGCTCACCTCTCTTGGAGCCTAGGAAATGGGCATTCATTGTATTAACCCATGGGAGGGCATAATTCAATGCCACCCTACTTTTAGCACAAATCTTAGATTAACCCCCTGAGAGATTAGCCTCGATTTCGATTTTTTTAGGAAGTAGAACCCTAGGGACATAGTTGGATGGTCCCATATCAATGACGAGTGGGTAGAATGGAGCATAGACACAGGTATACCAGAGAACCTCCGACCTCTTTGGAACCTCCAACCACTGGAAGATGAAGCTTTGATGGATATGTGAAGGTGCTCCAATAGGAGATGCAACTACCTTTGTTTCCTCCCTATGGGCTCAAGTTTAGGACCATAATAACTCTCCTGAAGAAAATTTCTTCTACAAGATTTTGGTTCAGAATTAATCACTGCGAGTGCAGAATTTAAAAAAGAGAGGAATTCAAGGCCCTTCAATCTGTGTTGTGCAAAGACGGAGAAGAAACTGCACAAAATTTATTCCTTGAGTGAAGGGTCACAACGCAGACATGCACAGAAGCAACGAGAGAACTTCAAATAAGGCCTACAAATTTCAGAGATTGAAGAAGCTATTCCAAAAATTGAGGAAGGAAACTACTGCCCTACGTTAAAGAGTATGCCCATGTTTGCCTTCCTGTGGAAATCCTTTCCAAAGTTTCTCTCGTTGAAAGTCGGATTGGCCATAAACATGTCGATCTTGAGAGATGAAAAGAGGAAAAGAATGGAAGACAACAAGAGGTTCAAGTTGGAATTCAATCCCCAAGCAAATCTTTCGGCAACCAAGGATCATTGTATGAGCAATGTCGGTTGCCTCAATGTCTTCCTCAAAGCCGCATCCCCCACCCCCTTCAGTTAGACAAGAAGGATACCCCCTGGAGAGTTAACCAAGAAGATAATGACATCGAAGCATGGGTGCGAAAACAAGGTAAATTCATTATTTTCTTCGATGGTGCATAAAAATGGAATCGAGGATAGGTAGGAGCACGGGGAGTAATCTATAATTTTTCTTCGTAAAATAGCACAAAGCTATGCATATAGGCACTTCAGAAAGTGAACAACAACTAAACTGAAGCATGGGCCCTATGGCAATAACTGCTCCAAATGAAGAAAGTAACATATTCTCAAGTTGTGACAGTCAGTGATTCTCTGATCATTATTCACTCTATGATTTCATCTTCTTCCCCTTCCTCCCCCTCCTGGGCAAGAATCCTTTATCAAGCGCAGTCCCTTTATTCCTCGTTTAAAGGCACTTCCTTCCTCCATTTATTAAGAAGATTTAATCACCGGGTTGATGAACAAGCCAATCCTAGAGCAAGGGCTATGGCAACGACGATACAGATCATTGAGAGGCAAGCTTAATAACATAACTCTTAATTAAATTTCCTCTCCACTGGATTTCGTTCAGAATGTTCTACCTTGGCATCATCTCAGCCGTGATTTGCATGCATGAAGGATTTAAATAACCCCGAGGACCTGGCGTGCAGCGCATCTGTGATTTCACCATTAAGAGAATCATCTGCTTCCATTTTCTTCCTCCTCGGACACTCCTTCAGTTTGTCCATTCTCGAGGAAATATTACCTCAGTAAAGAGGAATCGCCCTGTGATTGTCATCCTGACTCAATGGGGGATCTTCGTTTCCTATACATGGGACTCCAAAAGTGTAAGCAAGAAATTGAATGGCTTAAGGAGAAGTGGCAGCAAAAGATGCCAAAATTACCTAGTTCCAGGACTGCATGCATGCCCTTCATGCCAGAACCTCCAAACCCCCAGTGAGCAATTGGAATGCACGGTAAGAGTAATTGACCGAGCTTATGAGTTGGGAGGAGATGTGGATTGAATTGCCCCATATTCGAAGTAAACAGTATCACTTATGGTCTCCTCAGCTATAGCTCACAACGAGATTGGAGAGATTTGGGTTATGTTGTCACCTCAACCTAGAATTGCTCAAGCTACTCCTGACACTGGAAGCCATAATGGAAGCTTCGAAGCTCTGCCACTGACAGCAGAGTGTATTCACCCAAGTATTTAAATGCATTGGCTAAGTAGGATCTTTTGTTATAGTTTTTATGAGCAAGAACGAATGCAGTGATTCATCCACGAGAAAGATAATAATAATAATAATTAGCAATAGTCAATCCTTAGACTTGAAACTAATAATAACAACTGATCTCGGACAGAAAATAAAAATTGAATCTTGAATGCTTATTGCCTACAAAAAATTGTCTGAACCATGTATGGTTGCAAAGAACTTCTATTAGCATGTAGGTAGAGACATTATAAGATTGGAGCATTTATAGACACTAAAAGTGGGCATCAAGTCTATCTTTATCATATTCAAGTACCCCATTTCTGGGATTCCATATCTTAAAATTTCTTTTGGTAAAGAGAATTGTTACGACTTGCAACCTCTTCTGTATGTGATATATCATATCTTATTGTGAGACACACAACTCATGTTTTCCACGTTTCAAACAGCATGAAACAGGAAAGCATGATGCGTTTCTCCCCACAACATGATCCTTATAGGCAGGGTTAAATTTTGACCTCCTACCCTGCAATTCAAGAAAATTGCATATAGCTGGAAATCAAACATACCTATGTTCACAACTAATTAGTTTCATGTAATTCTATTAGCATTCCATTAAATTTTTTATGTAATGTAAAGTAAAATATTAAGAAAGCTCTAACTGCCTAAGTTAGTGAGCACTAAAACTATGGTGCCAATGTGATTCATAGACTGTCATTTATGCTAAAGAGTGAGCATATTATTATGATCAAAAGCAGATTTTACTTCTATTTGTTTGCAGAGTACTTTGTATGCATGTTAGAGTATCATTCAAACCACCATTGTTCCACAATCTTTTGTTTGTCAAATGAATTCAGATTTTTATAATGTCGCTGGATGCTTGTTAAAGTATTTATCCCAGGTTGGTTCTTACTCTCTTCCCTTATTGTTCAGGTGTTGATTATTGTAAGATCTTTCGCAGGGTTATAATATCATGATCATGTATGTAGGTATATAAAAGAATGGTGTTTTCTGATTTTATTAGTTATATCATTGAAAATTTATGGTTTTTCATTTAATCAAGACATTATCTTGAAGGTTGGATCAGCTTTATAAAATGTGGAAGGGGTAAGTGTTCAGTGAAGGAGTCGTCAAATTTTAGCTTGACAGGCAGGATTGACTGTTCAATTCCAAACCTGTTGGCAGTAGACGATAATAGGTAGTCTGTGTCATTCAGGTACTGTAGCCTGTGTTGTTATGATATCATAATATGCAGAACCATTGCAACATACCACACTGCAGAGCTCAGCTTAAATGGATTTCAATCTCAGAGAAAATATTCACATAATTCTTTAGATTGCTATCTGTTTAAAACATTTAGATACTTTGAATACCATAACAAACTTAATCCTTCAAACATTCAGATGAGGATAACCCCGTCTTTCACGCAAGTCAAATAGACAACAAACACTGAATAAGCATCAGTTGCTGATTGCAAAATAGGCAAGAATATATGCTAAAGAGCATTCTTGAGCAATCTATTGTGTTATAACAATGTGTTTCTCTAGCTCATTAAATCCATTCAAAGAATCAAGTGTAAACATCATACAATAGGAGAAATGCCAGGGAAACTATAAAATTAAGCTTTTCAGTTTCAATATTAGAATTTGCAGAACAATTCAACAAATATATATGACTATCCTACCAGATGCTTGAAGATGTTATGTCTTTTACATATCTAAACAAAGTTTGACATAAGTATCATTTCAAAACAATTGATTATCCATGTCTGTGCTAAAAATATATGCGAGTCCTGTTAAGACATGCAAAAGCCAAAAACAATGCCTTGTAGTTCCCTGCCAGTGTGAAGTTCACAAGACTCAGAAGCTCGTTTTTCTGTTCTTGCTGCTTCTCACTGTGGTGACTAAGAACTTGTTCTTTGTTCCTCCTCTACAACGTTCTGCACAAATCTCATGTTGGGGGCTTACTAAACAAGCTTATGTTAACTTCTTGTTTTACTTAGCATCACCAATAATCCCCACGAAAGCACTGTCCCACCTTGAAATGATGGAAATGGCTGCCATCTCTCCCCACAATTTCTCTTGCAATAATCTTAGAGATGAACTTGATGGCAGAGTGGCAGTCACCACACATTCAAAGGTTCTTGATGATCTAGATAGCTGTTTCAGGCATTGTGCTAATAAGTCGAGATGCAATTGCCAGCTTCTCACTGTGGTGACCAAGAACTTGTTCTTTCTGTTCCTCCTCTACATCATTCAGCACCTATGGTGCACTGGCTTTGGGGACGGGGGACGGCTAGAGCGCACCCCCAAATTTTTCAGGCGACAGCAAGTTGGGGACGGCAATAATACATATATTATTTAAAAATTAAAATTATATATATATATATATATATATATATATATATATATATATAAAAGTTCAACGTACATTAATGATAGTTTTAATTTTCTACATACGTATAAATATAAAAGAATAAATATTAAAAAAATAAAAAATCACAATACATGAATGGTAAAGTAAATAATAGATATAAATTAAAACATTGCAATAAACATTGAACATGTTAAGAAATTTGAACTCTGAAAGCTCAGCCCGTGACTGTCGGCGGTGAACAGAGGAGAAGAGAGGCAATTATGGATAAATGTTGGTCGTGTGGGCTTGGCGAATAGAGAAGTTTCTTTAAAATTAAAAGGGTGTGCGCCGTAGAAGAAGCCCGCAACCAGTCTGTAGAATAAGCCCGCAACCAAACTGTCGGATGAAGGCCCACGATCAGACTGTCAGAGAAGAATGAGAGGGTGTCGTACCCTAGCCATTCTGGAATTTTGTGAGGGATGGATTGGGAATGCCACGGAAGTCCCCGCGTCCTCGATGGCGTTCCCACTGTTTTGGGAACGTTCCCAAGGCGTTCTTAAGTCCCCCGGACGCAGGAGACGAAGGGTTTTTTAGCAGGGACGTGTCCCCGTGCAACATAGTTCAGCACATATCTTGTGTTGCATACATACCCTGATGCCTTCATCTGCCCAGATGATATTTTCAACTCTCCAAAATTCCCTTTGTTTGTGGGTGTGATCTGTCTCCACAAAAACACTGTCCCACCTTGAAATGATGGAAATGGCTGCCATCTCTCACCACAATTTCTCGTGCTCTTAGAGATGAACTTGATGGCAGAGTGGCAGTGGCCACACACTCAAAGGTTCTTGATGACCTAGATAGCTGTTTCAGGCATTGTGCAAATAAGTCAAGATGCAATTGCCAGCTTCTCACTGTGGTAACCAAGAACTTGTTCTTTCTGTTCCTCCTCTGCATCATTCAGCACATATCTTGTGTTGGAGACATATTCTGATGCCTTCATCTGCCCAGATGATATTTTCAACTCTCCAAAATTTCCTTTGTTTGTCGGTGTGATCTGTCTCATGCAGTCTACTACAAAAGTATACACCTGTTTAGTAACCACAATCCAACTTAATCCTGATTTCTTTGTTATTCCCCGTCTTCTATCGGTCTCCAAATCTTTCCAATGCCATCCCACCTAACAGCTGCAGCATAGATGTTTGATAATAGCAAATAGGGTGCAACATCTTTTGGAACCAATTCAAATAGTCATTCCACTGCAAGTTTGCTTAGCTCTATATTAGTATGGATCCTACAAGCACTAAGTAATGATCCCCATACAGCAGCATCGGACTCTCTTGGCATTTTGTAAATGAAGTCGCATGCTTCATTCAAGCACCCAGAACATCCAAGAAAGCCAACCATACATCCATAGTGCTACATTATGGGTGTGATGTTATAATGTTGATGCATCAGTTCAAACTACTGCCAGCCCTCATCCACTAGGCTTGCATGGCAGCATGCTGCCAGAAAACCAATGAAGGTGACATGATTTGGGTTCTTGCCAGTGTCCTGCATTTGACCAAATAATTTTAGGGCTTCCTTGCCATCTCCATGCCATAGCAAATCCTGTAATCATTGCGTTCCATGACACCAAATCTCTGTAAACCATTTTATCAAACACATCACGTGCATTTTTTATGCTCCCACATTTTGCATACATGTCTAGAAGAACATTCTCACTGCGCTGTTGAGTTTTTTCTGGAATAAATTATGTACAAGATTATCATTTGTCCAACGTTTTGAGTGGACACTCCACCCATCATCAGGGACACATAAAGCTGCAAGTGATAATAGAAAAGTGTGCTGGTTTGAGAATTTATAGAGTGAAGAAAATGAATAACTGTGTAAAAAGGGGAAAATTTTTCCAATAACCATTGAGAAAAATGATTAAATTAGTCATTTAGCCATTGAGAGAAATATTAAAAATATGATGGGATGAATGAAAGGGAGGGAGATAAAAATAAATATATTAAGATAGACAAAAATTTAGGAGAAAAATGACAAAAGGGGAAAATAAATGAAGGAAGAAGAAATTAAAAAGATTAAAACAGGGGGTCTGAAGAGCCAAGAGTAAATTGTGAGGGGGGGTTGGGGGACGCTCGAGGAAAAGAGGGGGGATAGAAGTAAAGCAGAGAAATTCAAGGGTGAGGAAAGGAAGTCAAAAAAATAAGAGACAAAATTTTTTTTATAAAAAAAATTAAAATTTTTAATTACCTAGGAGGTGGATGAGGGGTTTCCAGGATTGGCTAAGTTTGTATCCATCTTCATGATTGAAATTATTTGGGTGTTTATCAATTTCCAGTGCTTCACAGATGATTCGAAATGAATAAACATTCTCCACAAAAACATCAAGCTGGCATCAACTCCCAACTAATTCTTCATGAATCTTCTTGCCTTGTTCAAGAGCTGCTGTGTTGGCACAAGCTGGGAGGACACTGGCAAACGTGACTTGATTGAGTTGGATGCCCTTTCGTTGCATTTCAAAAGACAATGACAAATCCTCCTGACTATACCGATGTTTGGCATAAGCTGCAATCATTTTTGTCCAGGAAAAGACATCACGTGGAGGCATTTTCTGAATGATTCTAAAAGCTTCATCAATATGTTCGTTTTGGGCATATCCTGAAATCATAGTATTACAAGATACAACATCAACACACTTTGTCAAACATATTGCATGCATTCTCCATACACCCACATTTAGCATCATATCTATAAGAGCATTCCCACCAAATACATCAGATTCAAATCATTTTCTATTTATTTCTTCATAGATCTCCTTTGCCTTGTTGCAGAGCTTCCAAGTTAGCACAAACCGGAAGAACACTGGCATATGTATATTGATTGGGTTTGATACCAGATCGCTGCATTTGGTGAAACATCTCTAAGGCTTCCTTACCCATTCCATGCTTCACATAAACTGCAATCATTGCTGTCCAGGAAAACACATAGCGCTGAGGCATTTGCTGAAAGATTTTAAAAGTTTCATCAATCTGTCCAGTTTCGGCATATCCTGAAATCATAGTATGACAAGAAACAATATCTCGTTCAGGCATTTTCTGAGAGATTTTAAAAGCTGCATCAATATGTCCATGTTGGGCATATGCTGAGATCATAGTATTATAAGATACAACATCTCGGCAACGCATTTTGTTAAACACATTCCATGCATTCTCCATAAGCCCACATCTAGCATACATATCTATAAGAGCATTCCCAACAAATACATCAGATTGAAATCCTCTTCTATTTATTTCTTCATGGATCTCCTTGCCTTGTTGCAAAGCTTCCATGTTAGCACAAGCCGGAATAACACTGGCATACGTATATTGATTGGGTTCCGTACCAGATCGCTGCATTTGGTAGAACAGCTCTAAGGCTTCCTTACCCATTCCATGCTTGGCATAAGCTGCAATCATTGTTGTCCAGGAAAACTCATCACGTTGAGGCATTTTCTGAAATATTTTAAAAGCTCCATCCATATGTCCATTTTGAGCATATCCTGAAATCATAGTATTAGAAGATACAACATCTGGGAAACGCATTTTGTCAAACACATTGCATGCAATCTCCATACACCCACATTTGGCATACATATCTATAAGAGCATTCCCAACAAATACATCAGATTCAAATCCTCTTCTATTTATTTCTTCATGGATCTCCTTTCCTTGTTGCAGAGCTTCCATGTTAGCACAAGCCAGAAGAACACTGGCATATGTAAATTGATTGGGTTTGATAGTGGATCGCTGCATTTGGCGGAACAACTCTAAGGCTTCCTTACCCATTCCATGCTTGACATAAGCTGCAATCATTGTTGTCCAGGAAAACACATCACGTTGAGGCATTTTCTGAAAGATCTCGAAAGCTTCATCAATATGTCCAATTTGGACATATGCTGAAATCATAGTATGACAAGATACGACATCTTGTTGAGGCATTTTCTGAAAGATTTTAAAAGCTTCATCAATTCGTCCATTTTGGGCATATCCTGAAATCATAGTATTAAAAGATACAACATCTCGGCAACGCATTTTGTCAAACAAGCTGCATGCATTCTCCATACACCCACATTTAGCATACATGTCTATAAGAGCATTCCCAACAAATACATCAAATTGAAATCCTCTTCTTTTTGTTTCGTCATGGATCTCCTTGCCTTGTTGCAGAGCTTCCATGCTAGCACAAGCTGGAAGAACACTGGCATATGTATATCGATTGGGTTTGGTACCAGATCGCTGCATTTGGTAGAACATCTCTAAGGCTTCCTTAGCCATTCCATGCTTCGCATAAGCTGCAATCATTGCTGTCCAGGAAAACACATCACGTTGAGGCATTTTCTGAAAGATTTCAAAAGCTTCATCAATATGTCCATTTTGGGCATATCCTGAAATCATAGTATTAAAAGATACAACATCTGGACAACGCATTTTGTCAAATACATTGCATGCAATCTCCATACACCCACATTTGGCATACATATCTATAAGAGCATTCCCAACAAATACATCAGATTCAAATCCTCTTCTATTTATTTCTTCATGAATCTCCTTTCCTTGTTGCAGAGCTTTCATGTTCGCAAAAGCCGGAAGAACGCTGGCATACGTATATTGGTTGGGTTTGATACCAGATCGCTGCATTTGATAGAACAGCTCTGAGGCTTCTTTATCCATTCCATTCTTGGAATAAGCTGCAATCATCACAGTCCATGACACAACATTCCGTTCACCCATTTGGTCCAAAGCTCTGCGTGCATAGGGTAGACTCCCGCACTTGGCATACATTGTCACAAGTTTATTCGCTAAAAAGATCTCGTGCCATCTGAACCCAGTTTGAATGATGTGAGCATGAACCAGTTTTCCTTCTTGCAGGGCCTTTCTACTCAGGCACCCCTGCAAGAGAGAATCAACGGTGGCATTGTCTGGGTAAACCCCTCGGAGGTCCATAACATGCAAAACCTGCAGCGCCTCTTTCAGTTGGCCATGCTTGCTTAGAGTCCTCACTTGCTCGCCCGTCTCCATGTTGCTGCCATTGGCATAAACTTCATCAATTTTAACATATGTTTCAGTATTGATTCGATCCTGCAACGGCATACCCAGACACCAATATCCCTTGTTCTGATTTCTGAGTGTCGATACCATCGCCATGGCCATGGCGCTTCTTGTGTTTCAGTAGCATTTTACTCATCTCCATACGATGTATCCAGTAGCCTTCTTCCTTGGATGGATTTAAACGTCCAAAATGCTTACTTTGATTCATCAATATATCAAACGAACAGCACCTTCAAACTTGGGCTTAAATTTCTGATGAAATTCAAAGATTAATGCATAACTCGTCGATGGAACTCGTATAATTGAGATTTTAGAAAACACCATCACACCATGTTCGATACTTTTTTTTTTCAAAATAAACGACTCCGATAGTATGCACAGTCACGCCTTTTGATATTTTGTTAAAGGAGATACCATCAATAGACTAAGGATGCATGCACTGTCACTCCTGATATTTTTTTCAACGTAAAATTGCAGCGTGTATGGCACGGCTTGTGCATTTATTATTCCCCCGGTGGATGGTGTTACCTTATATATCTATTGTAAATCCTCAAGCTTGTCAACGCACTTTTGTAGATTTGGGCTATTGGAGAGCTCAGCCACAAAATCCACTATTAACTTTGAGATTGGGCTCTCCAATAGCCCTAATTTACAATTAGATTACTATCAAAGTTGAAGGACAAACACAAAAATATTATTCATTTTGAAAACTTTTCTTTAGGAATCTATTAACTCCCCATATATGAATGTTGAAACTTTGAAAAAAAGTTGGAAAGACTTATATGAATGTTGAAACTTTGAAAATAAAGTTGGAAAGACTTGTTATTGAGGTTAGACACTACTTCAACACTCATGTTGGAGTATCCCTTGAACCAACTCTTCCACATTTAGTGTCCACCCATCCTCATTTTGAGCCAAGTATATGGTTAAGAGTTAGTGGAGTTCTATGCCAACAAATACAATAGTGAGTGGAGTTTTATGTTAAAAGATATCATGAGGGTATAAGAGATTTAGTGTGTTAGTGGAGTTTTATGTTAAAAGATATCATGAGGGTATAAGAGATTTAGTGTGTAAAATTGAACTTTAAAGGTATGAAGAACATGAGAGAGAATTTCTTCATTCGTACAAGACATTTTTGTGTTGTGTACTTTTATATGAGATATTTTGTTTGTAAGTTTATTAATGCTTCATCATTAAGTTAGTTGAAATTATTAATGAGTCATTATTAAGTTAATGGGTAGATGTGACTTATATATATTAACGACTCAACACTATGTTAATGGAGAGATGTTATTATGAGAATTGTATTAAAAGCAGTTATTATCCTTTACATAGAGATGTTTTTTCACATGTTTTAAGAATCACGGATACATTCCAACCCTTAAGTGTTTGGGTGCCCCTAACGCTTTCATTCTTTCTCTTGTTTATTTGAGTTTATTGTTTATTATTATTGAAGCAGTTCTATTATGTAGTATTCAAACACTTCAAGTTAATATCAAAGTAAGTGGATTTCACTTTTGTTGTGCATTTCCAAACCAAAGAGGAAAAAGAAAAAGAAAAGATTGTGTTCCAGTTCTATGTGGCAATGAAAGGTCTTGGTGTTGCAAAATCATAACTTTCTATCTATGGGAGAGCAAGATTGAAGTGATTATTTTTTCTTTGCTAGAAACTAGATGTAGTGTCCCTGATTCGAAACCCTTTGTAATTATACATATAGGTTGGTGAGCCGATTGGTACAAGTGTAAATGTAATGAACATTTAGGCTGGTGAGCCAAGGACACCTGGTTTTGGTGTTGTGTGCATCAGAATAGTGCACAAAGAAGTGTTAATAGAGACAGGGTGTGCACATTAGTTGTTGTGTGCACCTGGGTAGGTGCACACATTCCACTATGTTGTGTGCAGGAATGAATGGATATGTATGGAGGCTAGAGAGCCTGCATGATTATGAGGATGGTGAGCTTGGATGCAGATAGGTCAATGCACTTATTCGTGTAAATATGATCTTGAATATTAATATAATATTTCATCGTTGCACGTTGACTGACTCAGATGAAAAGAGATGGGGGGGACCTACTCCACCGGGGAAAAAAAAGGGGGCGGGGGTGAGATTAAGTCGTAGGAAATATTTTATAATACTTCAGGGAAAAATGTTGTCAGATACCCACTACCTCAATTAAATTTTTCGTTGATTTTTGTTGAATTAGAGCCCCCGAATTACCTACGGAAGCCTAGCGCAAGTTAGCTCTCTCTCTCTCTCTCTCTCTCTCTCTCTCTCTCTC
>ML801589.1:14177-25799 GCA_009831015.1 Picea engelmannii
TTCTTTATGGTTACTTTATTGAGTTGTCTATAATCTATGCACAGTCTAAGGGTGCCATCCTTCTTTTTCACAAACAGGACCGGTGCTCCCCATGGGGACACGCTGGGTCGAATATAACCCTTATCGATCATTTCTTTCAATTGCAATTTGAGTTCCACTAACTCAGGTGTGTTCATCCGGTAGGGTGTCCTAGACACTGGCACCGCTCCTGGTGCGAGCTCTATCGAGAAGTCAATGTCTCTTCTCGGAGGTAGACCCTGTACCTCTTCCGGAAACACATCTCTGTATTCTCTCAAGATAGGGTGATCATCAGGGCTTGGTTTATCTCCCTCGATTGTTTTCAACACTTGTATTGCATATAGGGGACACCTTTTTCGGCAATACCTTCCCATTTGTAGGGTTGATATTTGTCTCACCGAGACCGATTTTCGGATCCCTTGGAGGGTTATCCTTTTTCCTTCTTGGCTCACACATTCTAAGGTTTTATGGTAACAGTCCAGTTTGGCTTTATGGGTGGCCAACCAGTCCATGCCAATCAACAGATTGTATGATCCCAGGGGTAATACGTTAAGGGTTGCTTGGGTGGGGAATTCACCCAACATTAATTGGCAGGCTGGTATGGCCTCTACTACCTTTCTTTTGGTGCCAGTGGCTAACTGTACCAACCATGTCTTGGTTTTCTTTCGTGGTTGTAACTTACACCTTTCAATAGTTCTAGGGGCTATATAACTCAAATTCGAACCAGGGTCAATCAAAACAGACACTAGATGGTTGAAAATCATACCTTCTATTTCCACCACTGAAGCTTGGTGGTCATCTTGGTTATTATCCACGGCTGCAAAAATCTGCGGCACACTCCTTGCTACATCATTGACTGTGGTAGCTTCCTGAATGTTATAAAATTTCCGACTGCTCTGTTGTCGGTGTGGACAATCTATTAGGAGATGTTCTTCTCCACAACCCCATCATTTCATAGGTTCTCTCTTTGGGTTATCAGTATTCACTGGCGTAGGTCCAGAAGTTTTATTTCTGCCTGATGAGGGAAAGTTCTGCTGGAGTACACTCCAGGCTGGAAAGTTCATTCTGGGGTTCTTCTTGTAGTTCTTAAATCCTGAGGATTTGATCCCCTTTTTCTGAAATCTCGAACCACTCTTTTGTTTCCAATCTCCACGAGACTCTGCCCAATGTCCATATTGTTCATGACAATATGTTGACTTTCGAATAGTGTCTTCTAAGGTCTTTGGCTCGTCAAATTAAATTCGGTTCTGGTATTCCTTGGGTAGCCCACTGATGAAGCATTGCACCTTCACCTTCTCTGCCTTGATGTAGGGTACATATCTCAATAAGTCGAGGAATTTGTTGACATATTCCTCTATAGTGAGTTGCCCCAGTTTGAGTTCATAAAACTCTTTAGCCTTCTTGTCGAAATATTTTTTCGACAAATACTTCTTCCGGAAGTACTTCTCAAACTGTTTCCAGGACAGGTTCTCCTCGCGGACCCCTTTCATATTCTTAAGATCTTCCCACCAGATGGAAGCTTTTCCGTTCAGATTGAAAGTGGCCACTTGGGCCTTCAAATTCTCTGAAAAATCATGGACTCTGAAATATTTCTTCAGTCCAAGTAGCCAAGCCTCAGCTTCGTCTCCCTTCTTTATCTCACCGTCGAAGGAGGGAGGTTTGTCCTTTCTGAATTCCTCAAATTTATGACCCTTGGAAGTCTTTTGCTTCTTTTGTTTTCTTCAAGAATAGGAACTGGTCCTGCTGCTGGAATAGCCTTCTGAATCGCCAGCTTCCTTCTCAGACGAATCATCTAGCACTGATCCTTTACCTCTGGGGTGGACCTTCCTTGAGGTGCTCCTCTCAGTATGGCCACTGATACAACCATGTTTCTGCATCTCGGGTTCATGTTTCATTTGTCGTTGTAGGTCGGATAAGCTCTACAGTAAAACTGCATTAATTTCAGTTTTCTTTTCTTGTTCTTTCATCATCCTTTCATTGTCGGCCTTCCAACTTTGCAATTCAACCATGAGACTCCTCACAGTCTCGACTATATCTGGAGGGGTTCCTATTGCTCTTATTTCGTCAAACTCTTTGTCTCTATTGTGGGAGCCTTCTCCCATCTCTTGGCGAGTCACCATTCTCTGCGTCTGTAAATTCCCGTGGCTGATCGTCCGCTTGGGTGAAAAGACAAACGCTGGTTATTAGTCAAGAGTTAGATACATTTTATAACCTGCGCATAAATTTATATTTTTTTCACATGCATACACAGTCGGTTTCTCATTTCCAAGTTTTAATCCAGGAGAAGAGAGTTAAGTTAGGGGTTACTCCTCGTAGGAGTGCTTCGTACGGAGCTTATGCGCAACTCGTTCATGAGCCCAATCAGGCCGAGTGTTGTCACCATGCTCTGATACTACTTTGTCAGATACCCACTACCTCAATTAAATTTTTCATTGATTTCTGCTGAATCAGAGCCCCCAAATTACCTACGGAGGCCTAGTGCAAGTTAGCTCTCTCTCTCTCTCTCTCTCTCTCTCTCTCTGTTCCCATGTGATCACAGGTCATGATAATAGTTCAAATAATCATGGTGCCTCCTTGTATTTTGCGCCTCGGCGCTACAGGGGTGTCAAATCGTTCATCTCTGCAACCATCGAACCTCGACAAGGCTAGCGACTGTCCAATAGGGACAAATCCCAACAGGGCTAGAGAAAAACCAATGAGAATAGGCCCCGTCACAGGGTTAAGTGGATTACCGGTGGCAGAGGGGGAGATGCGGCACAGTAGTCAACAGGATAGGAGGGTGGGGCCCACTTCACACGCCACACTATTCCAGACCCCCCCAACCCATTAAAGGCAGAATGGCAAGGGGGGTCCGAAATTCACCTGAGAATTGTTGATCAAGGTGAATTAATCTCAACCGTTTGAGAGTTGCACATCCGATTCCGGACCCCCCCCACTGCTAAAGGAAGAATAGCAAGGGGGCTCCAGAATGAAACCTCAGCCGTAGATCTGGGCAGGTGGACTCTGGTTGTCCAGATCTTCTCGTTGCTTACCTTAATGCGCATTTGCACCCCAGCTTAAAGCCGACATCTCTTCCTCACATTTCACGGTCATCCCAGACCCAGGATCCTCCGAAAGGATCTCATCCGTTGATCGATACTTAACCCTCATACTAACAGGCGGGGTTTGCAAGTCTTAACTTTGGGATTTGTTGGCACAGGGAAGCATGCCCTTCAATGTCCCGAGTATCGAAGTGCCGATGTGTTGAACATGCCCTCATTTGGCAATTAGCCCCCCTGGGCTACGCCTTGGTCGATATGACCTCTTCTCATATGACCACAATTTTTTTTCCATCGGGATTTATCAACGCGAGGGCCCAACCTCTTGTCAACGGAAATCCCGAATCCCCAATCCCCGATTTCCTGAAATGGGTAGTCTTATGACACGTGGCCTCCCGAGATCGAGCGGTCTAGATATATCCCAGGGTTTCCACCATGGAAAGTCCCGAACTCTTGTCACTAGGACTACCGAGTTCGTGATTCCCGATTTCCCAAAATGGGAAATCTCATGACACGTGGCCTCCGTTATTCGGACGGTCCAGATCTATCCTGGGGCCTTCGCCCCTAATCACTAGGGTTTAACCCTCGGATAATTTCTGACAGATCCAACGGCTGTCGGGTTTTTCCAACCGAGATCTGATGGCTCAGTTTGGTTCCTACCTGAGCATCCTTCCACAACTTCCTGGACGTGGAAAAATCAACAGTCCAACTACTCTCATGGACCTTGGGGATCTACGACCCTGATTTCTTTGCTATCCACGAAGACACAGAAAAAAAAAGGGGTAAGGCATCTAACACCCTACTTACTCCCACCAATCTAACAGTCATGCATGACCACATGTTTCTCGATGGAATCTTGTCTGTCGATCAACACCTATTCAGGGTTAAGGCACTTAACACTCCATCTTCTTCTTTCGATATGACGGTCATGAGGGACCACAGATCTCCCGACGGGATCTCGTCCATCAATTCAATACTTCATCCTTATGTTGCCATCTCGGGTTTTTAAGAGGATCATTCCTCCCCTTGCAGGGTTACTACGGCCTTGCGCCTTCACATTCGCTTTCCCGGTTCTTGATGGGCTTTTCAAGGAGGGTATCTTTATGGGGAGGTTTTTACCCAGGGACCTATCTAAGGCATATAAGGGCTACCTTTCTCCCACGAATCAGGCATGCAGTATGAATTAGTTTGGTAAGCATATAAAAAGTGATTTATGAAGACATAAGCCATATGTAGTCTTTCCATTATAAACATGCATCTACCAGTATTGATCAAAACACTATACAGACATTCTTACTCTGGAATCATTAACCATTTCACAGCTTATAAACATAAATGTTAGAATCAATATATATATATATATATATATATATATATATATATATATCAAGATGCCAGAGGCAAAACACTTATCAAAAATAACACCAGGGGTTATGCAACTGCTGAGAGGGGTGCTCATTTCCACCCAACCGTAGGCTCAATGACTCCCAACGGATTTACCACTAGCCACCTCCGAGCTGAGACCACGATGTTGTGAGACTACGTCTCTATTTTCCAGTGACCAGGAGCGAAGGTTACTCTCCTTCCTCTCTGCTATCACTCACTCTGCATATTGCCAGAGTTCTCCTCTTCCCCTCGCGTCCCCCCCCCAATCACTTTTACCCCATGCCTTATCCTCTTGCAAGGTTGCGTGTGGCACAATTTCCCTCGTGCTGGTCAGGCCTGACGGATCTACAGATGGGCGGTTCACCTCCCCATCCCTCATTAACTCCTAAGGAGCCATCTGCCTACCAGCCTGGGAGACATTTAATTTAGGGTCAGCAAGCTTCTTTTGGTTCTCCGGGCCAATGGAGTCCAAATACGGTATTGATTCTTGGTGGAAGTTAACGCCACCTTTCTAGGTGCCTTCCACCACCTTTCTGCAGCCATCGTGGTCCCTTTTTCATCACATCCCCTCTCAGCAGTCCTGCAATATAAATTCATAATGTTATTCATATTCATCGACCTTTTCCACAAGGTCCATTCACATCACATGTTCACATTTCTGAGTTTGCCACAGTTTTGGGCCAGTCCAGTTATTTTTACAAACTGGGGGAAACAGGGTGTTACAAATGTAATGTTAGATATATTATTATTATTATCCTAAGTTCCTGAGAGTAGGAAACTGGTCACCAAGTTTCTTAAAGCTACTTCTAAAAGGTGACACATGTCAAGTGGAAGGCATGCAATATATATTGTTGGCCTTGATGTATTTAGGGGGGGGGTTATTTTGTGGATATTGCAAGCTCTGGTGAGCAGAAAGGGGGTCGATCTGTATGGAAAATCGGATTATTACTTTATATGTCGAAGAAGCTTGTTGGAAATTGTGGGATTGTATCTAAAGTTTCATTGCCGAAGAGATGGTTGGTAGACCGTGAACAGTCTCTTTGGGTCACAAGGCTCAGAGACTTCATGTCCGACCTGTTGCTAGTAACCCTAGGAAGGGAAATGGGGCAGTTGAGGGACTAGTGAGCAGAGAAGGGGCACACTTCCTTGGGTGTGACAGGTGCGTGGGGAATAAGGGATTGTGGGCTAGTTGCAGTACTGGGCACCTAGGATTGGACAATTCTTGCTAAGTTTCAGACCATAACTAATCGTTAGGACCCTTTTTTCCTTGGTGGAGTTGAGCCCCAACTCAGGGGCGACCTGTTGCTGAAATTTTAAGAGCAACATCGTTTACGGCTAGGAGGAACATTTGAGTCAAGGCCGCAGTTGATGATTTTCATTAAAGATAAGTGATCTTTATGTGCTTGCCTTGTTTATTATGTTCTTGTTATATATGTTTGACATGAGTTAATTCTTGTATGACGTTGCATATAAGAATTCAATGTTATTTTGTTTAATGATGATTTCCCCTGTAATTATGATACATACAACCTGTAATTATAGCTATGCTTCGATATAACCATAATGACTAGTTTTTCCTTCTATGTTAACCTGGAGATTTTGGTTATAAGTCGTTAAGATGAGGATTGAGTGGTTGAGTTTACAAGATGGTAGCATGTGTGCCCCAAGGGGCTGGAAATTTGAGTGTGCGGACAAAGAATTAGATTTCATGCATAGTGAAATCTAAGTTGGTGCATGACGCTTGATGGTTGTGTGCGGGGTTGTGATTTGTGAACAGTATGATGGTGCGTGTTATTGATGCACACAGTTTTGAGTTACTTCCGCTGCTAAGATCAGGTTGTAAGAAGAAAGTTTCTTCCATTGTTATAAGTTGTGAGACACAACTCAATTTAGGTTGAGTGTGTTACTACAAGAGATACTGAGCAGATTATGTTATAGTAGATTCGACGCAATATACTTCTAGAGTAACATTGATCAGTTATATGTTGGGAATGTTACAATTTGGTTGACTGAGTGCTCCTAAAGTTGAGGTTGTGTGACATGGTCAGCCTGGGGTGGATGGGGACATTGCATTTTGGTATCAGAGTTATTGGTTCAACATTGGAGAGCTATTGGTTCAACACTAGACTTGTATGGGCCAAAGTTTAGCATGAATAGATGTGTGCGCTAAGAATTGGGTG
The DNA here is from genome assembly GCA_009831015.1 of Picea engelmannii. Lineage (NCBI taxonomy): Eukaryota > Viridiplantae > Streptophyta > Pinopsida > Pinales > Pinaceae > Picea > Picea engelmannii. The sequence continues at coordinate 20,800 of ML801589.1, forward strand.
TCGCGCAGTGCAGAGTTTTATTTACACGGGAACCAATAGTGCACGGTATAGAGTTGTAATGTGTGTAAAGATAGTTATGCCTAGGTGTGCGCACTATTGTTTGGATGTTAAAGTCATCCAAGAAATATGAGGAAAGGATTATGACAACATGGTGCAGAGTTTTCATGTAGTTGTTGCATGAAATCATCTAACAAATTTTAATTTCCTGCACATTTTGCAGAATTATCAGCGATTAGAGTAGGATAGGGTCAGTACAGAAGGTTAAAAGCATGGAAGATGTGTAGAGGACTTATAGTCTTGATGATGAATTTGGGGATTTGTATGTCGGTTTGGGTGTTGATGGTACATAATCCAAGGGGGAGCGCATGAACTTGGTAAAAGTTGTAAAATTATTGTAGAAAGATGTCCATAGCTATAAAGTTGATAATGAAAGGATTATGAGAGGCAAGGTGTAGCAATATGACTTCAATGTCAAATTGATGCAAATCATGGATATAATAGAAAATAAAATGGACAAGGAGGCAGAGACTAGTAGGTCAAGAAGTCACAAGTCTCATGATGAGAAGAAAAGAGAAGAAAGAAGTGTTGGTAAGCATTCTCTCACAAAAACGGGTAGTAGTTCAAGTCCATCTTCTGTTAGAAAGTGTAAGAGAAGGACTGGGGTGGACGAGCTACAGGGAGAAATGAATAAGATCAAGCCTCCTACCTTTGATGGTGATCACAAGAAGGACGAAGATGCAAAGACCTGGTTACTGGGTATGAGAAAGTACTTCCAGCTGCATAATTATTCTGCACAGGAAGAAGGGAGAATTGTTATCTACTAGTTAAAAGGAAAGGAAACAATGTGGTGGGATAAGTATGTGCAAGTACAACACATTGATGAGAAGAAAGTGACTTGGAGATAATTCAATAGGTATTTCCAAAAGAAATACTTAACCAAGTGATACTATGATAGGAAAATGAAGGATTTCTTCGAACTCAAGCTTGGGAGCTTGACAATTGACGAGCACGAAAAAATATTTTTAGAATTGCTAAATTATGTGTCTTTGTTGGGCGCAATCCCATTTTGGGGAAAAGCCTATTTTTGGGGAGAAAAGCACGAAGTGGAAGAAAAGACAGCTGGAAGGAAAAGAAACATGAGCGAGGGAAGCATGTGAGGCACGCATGCAAGGGAGACCTAACTACATTAGGGTTAGGGTTTTTGCAAGATATTGTAATGGCTTATAAGCCAAGAATATATATAAGTAGTACCTAGGAGGTTTAGGTGAGGGACCAATGAAGGGAGATAGAGGGGAGAGTGAGAAAGGCTAGAATTACGACATTTTGTAAGCTGGTGAGCTAGAGAAGAGTCGAGCAACTCAATCTTGAGGGTTAGATCACAGATTGAAGAGCCTTGTGCGATCTAGTCATCCTCACAGGGATTGGAAAGCCTATTGAGATTGTAAGATCCAAGACTGTAACACGTGAGGCGCGATATATTGCTAAGATATAATAAAAGAGGTTGAGAGCCAAATCTTTGTGGACGTAGCCCAGGGGGGGTAAACCACGGTAGAACTTGTGTTATGTGATTGAATGTTATGCATCTCCATTGTTTTTAATGATTAATTGTTGGATGAATGAATGAAGGAACTATTTAGATATGATATTCCACATGCATGGAGTGACTGATTAATTAAGAAGTTAGACCAAATAATTGAAGATCACAAAGTACAAACACATATCCCCACTTATTCCCAGGCTGCAAGTGTCTGAGTAATGCAACTACCCATAGAACTATCTCGGGTGAGATTGCACAGTGCACCCTTTGTATTGTGTTGCCTTCTCGTTAACCAAGGGGGTTGATAGTTTTAGAGGGATTTTGTTGGAAGCTTGTTAAATATGAACCTGGGTCAACTTATGACAGTAAGGTAAGATAAGAGTAGATAAAGTAGTTAAACCAACAAATGGTTTTGTTGTCGGTTGGAATAGAATGGGATTAAGTGAATAAGATCTGCTGAAGAAGCGTAAAAATAATGTCAGATCTGACGACAAAAATGAGAATATAAAAGGGGATGTTGAGACTGTGAAACCCAACGAAGGCAGAGATCGAGAGCTGGTTGAAAACAAAGGAGCTGGAATTTGTGCAGAAAGATAACAGAGACCCGAAGTTAACACCGCACAAATACCTGGACAAGTATGTATTCAACAACTTACATGAAGTATTTTTCTATGATTTCCCGCATGTGTTACAGGAGTGGATATTGAGGTTGAATTAAAACCACCCTACAAATCGAATCAAACAGCTAGAGTGGAATTCTGTGGATATTGCACGGTTACAACAAGTTGACAATAAATTTATGCGTGTCATAGATTTCTGGTTAGACAACATTGTTGCAGGATTTATCACAGAATTTGCAGTAGATACTACGAAGTCTTATAGTGCAGTAGAGAAAGAGTTCTTCAAGGGACCTCGAGGCAGGTACATCATATAATTATATACTTCCATCAAGATGTTACTATATAACAAAGGTGTAATGACAGTGGCCTGAGACAACTAAAATTCCCTACGTGCATGGGGGAAAGGGGGAAGCACTGACAAAAGACAGAGAAATGGAGGAAGAAATGGATAGAGGAAAAAAGGAGGAGGCCTTGGATCCAATCATGATGGAGGAAGACCAGATCAAGCAGATCATGGAAACAACTGGAAGAATGTGCATTGGAGTACCCTACCAATATAAGATGAACAACAAGAAGAGAGCCATAGTCGCGAGGGAAGGCTTGGCAAGTGATGAAGAAGAGGTAGAGGATATTCGGGATGTAGACCAGATTAAGGAAATCTTGTGTGTGACATATGAAAGGAAGACAAGAGGTCCAAGAACAAGAACAAAAGGAAACACTCCTATCCATATCAATGTCAGTGTGGAACCCATAAACCCATGTGTGACTAATACACCAATAAGAACACCACCATTTAGACAATCGAATTTCGCGGGAAGGAAGACAACAAGAAGTACATCTAGTCAAGGAGAAACAACTGGAGGAGCCATTTCAGGAAGTGGTAGCGAAGTATCTACACCTCGCGGAGGTAGTAGTTCAACATTCAGGATGGCAAGACATGATCCCACCATTAGATTACCATAATTCAAGGGAGAGGCGTAGGAGGACCCTGAGAAGCACTTATTCATTTATGAAAAGATCTGGGAGGAAAAACAGATCATGGACGAAGACACTAAACTTGTGTAGTTATCCATCACACTAAGAGACCACACACTGGATTGGTACATGAGCTTAGCTGCAAACAATCCACCATGGACAACCATAATGATTGTGGATATCAAGAAGTTGTTGATAAATGAATTCCAGGAGCCTAGCTCAGAGGATCAATACATGAATGAGATGATAGAGATCAGACATAAACTAGGAGAATCTATGTGGGATATTGACCAGAGATTCAAACGATTGAAGGGAAAGCTAAAATATGTCACGACAGACATGCAACATAGGTATTTGTTTGTCAATTCCCTGCTACCACACTTGAAGTACCCTTTGAGACAACAAATGTTTCAAACTCAGGCAGAGGCTCTACAGGAATCCCTACAACTAGAAGAGAACCAATATCATAAGAGAGATCCATCCATAGAGGAGCTAAAGGAGGATCTGAAGAACTTAACATTTCAACTAAACCAGAACATGGGTAAGGACAAACGAGAAGTTGTTTGGTGTACCACATGTAGGACAAAGGACACCACAAGAATGAATGCCCAACATTCGCAGAGTACATGGAAACAAGAATGCCAAACCCTTTTCCATCAGGAGGACTATGGTGTGAGATATGTAAGACATAGGGGCATGATCCATATCACTGTCCAATGATGCAAAAATATCAGATAGTGCCTAAAAGTTCATATTGCAACTTTTGCAAGTCAGTAGGCCATGATGAAAAAGATTGTAGGACAATGGAATTGATGAGGGAACGAACATCAGATTCATATAGGGTGCAAGAAAAAATGATGACAGGGCAAGCTGCACCACATTTTAACCAAGTACCAGCCCCATACAACATTGCGCCATAGCAATATAATATTGCGCAGCCGCAGTACAATACCGCGCAGCCTCAGTACAATACTGCGCAACCTCAGTATAACCTCATGTAGTATAACCAGGTGCCATAGTACAACACACCACGAGGAGATCATGCTGGCTATAGAGGTGTAGGACAAAGTAGAGGAGTATTTGGAAGAGGCAATGGACCAATGGTATGTCACAACTATCAATAAACATGACACTATGCAAGATAATGTCGACTTCCACCTGCGACTTGTATGTATTGTCTGTTAAGAACCAAACATCAATATAGCATAGAAAAACCTCAAGAAAAGTACTCAACGCCTTGAAAAAGAGACAATTTCAGATAATAAGCCTCTTCGAGGGGGCAACCTCCTTTTACCCCACTTAAATGTTCAAGTACAAGATGATTCAAAATGAAAATGTCTCCTTGGTATATATAGGAGACTAGGAGGTATAATTACAACTAATGGCCTAAAGCCGACATAAATAAAATAACATTACTAATATAATATGCCCCAATTAAGGGGTGATGAGCCAATATTAAGGCTTAACATGCCCCTCCCCTTGAGACAAGTGTTGTCCACAACACTTGAGTAACTCTGGATGCTTTTGTATAAAAGACTCATCTTTCCAAGTGGAATCTTTAGCCGGTAGTTTCCTCCATTTAATGAGATACTCTGAAATGGATCTATTCCTTAGCTGGTGAATTCTTGTTTCAGTGATGGCTTCAGGCTCCAATATGATTTTTCCTTCCTCATCAAGTTCTGGAAATATAGTTTGAACTGGGATCTTGTCACCTATAACCTTCTCTAAGCATGAAACATGGAAAACTGGGTGTACTCGTGAAGATGTAGGCAGCTCCAATTTGTATGCCATAGTACCAATCTTTTGCAACACCTTATAAGGTCCATAGTACTTTGGTGATAATTTATTATCCTTCTTGGCTTGCTTGA
>ML801589.1:31090-58845 GCA_009831015.1 Picea engelmannii
AATGAAAATGTCTCCTTGGTATATATAGGAGACTAGGAGGTATAATTACAACTAATGGCCTAAAGCCGACATAAATAAAATAACATTACTAATATAATATGACCCAATTAAGGGGTAATGAGCCAATATTAGGGCTTAACATTGTTGTGCATCAGATCATGATACAAAAGATTGTCCGACACTATTGGGGAAGATCCAGGAAAAGAGAAATCAGAACAATCATAATGTTCAGTGGATTTCTACAAAGGTAAGGTAGGATGGAAGGAATATTAACATAGTTATGCGCAGAGGAGCTAAGATAAGAAATGACGCAGTAAGACAAGATCCAACACAACACCAATGGGTGAAGAAGAATGTCGAACTACATAAGAAGTTTGATGCACAAAACGAAAAGGGGATATTCAAGCAAGCTAGACAATAATTCTTGAAGCTAGACATTGCATATACATCAACTACACAACATACTCGGGACATACCGACGTATGAGATGCCTTCATTACTGAATCATACTAATGAACTGCAACCTCTAGGAAAAGTAAGTACCATAAAGGATTTTCTGCAATCCTGTGTGAAGCTATTAAATGACCAATCATCTGTTAAAATTTTGCAAAACATGCTAGAAAGATGTAACTCAAAGGTAGAGGGGAAATTAGAACAGAGAACAACCAATCACCTGCATACAAGGAGGATAAGCAAGGAATTCATATTAAATACTAACATTGGAGATTTCAATATGGGGGACATCATATTGGATTTAGGCTCTAAGGTGAATGTGTTACCCAAGAAAACATGGAAATGTATGAGAGAGCCCACATTAGGATATTCACATGTTCAGATGAAACTAACAAATCAACATAGATTTCTACCAATTGGAAGGTTAAAGAGTGTGACAGTAGATCTGGATGGAGTGCGCACCAAGGCAGACTTCTAAGTAATAGAAATAGTGGATGGCACCACACCTTATCCAACATTGCTTGGCCTGGATTGGGCGTTTGATAATCATGCCATAATCAATTTAAAGACAAGGAAGATGACATTCAAGTTAGGAGAATACATATTCATTGCGCCATTAGATTCATCAGAAGGAGAAAGGTTTGTAGAACCCACTTGCTTGGACCTGGAGGAAATTAACCAGTTGTACAGAACCACCATGCGAGAAGACGATTATGTGAATTCAATTGCAAATGGGGTACTTACTTGGAGAAGTATCACGTCATGCACATCCGACTCAGATAAAGGGTTGGAGAATTGGCAATAGTGACTACATGAAGTCTCCATAAGAAGATGCACAACAATAGACCACACAGTAAGATGGGTAGGTACATAGATAAGATAACCTGCTAGATTTCATGGGGTGAATGACTTAGAAGAATTCCTAACAAGGTATGAAGATGAAGTGTTACCAAATTAGAGGCTCTTAGCTCTAGACATAGAACTCAAGGAAACACCTGCAAAATGGTGGGGTGCACACAAAGAGACCATTAGGGACTGGTACCAATGCAAACGATTACTGTGCATTAGGTTCGACATAGACCAGAAGAGTGGAATGATGTAGAGACATGATGGACATGGGTCACCTTTGGAACACTTGGAGAAGTGAAGAACATTATGGATGATGAAACCACCATAGGAATGGCCTCATCACTTTATTCATACACTAGAAGGAATCCCATAAAACTGGTACGTAGACCAGGAACTTCACAGAGGAACTACAGAATGGACAGTGATACAACAAAAATTTACAGTCACTTTCTCATTTGAACATGAGAACCCCAACATAGATTCAATACTCAAACAAATCAGAGGGGTGATATTCATTAAGGAACCATAAGTTTAACTTATGACAAAATATCAACAACATAATAGACAAACAATGAAAGAACTAATGTCAAGCTACCATGTGCAGGAAGAAGCACCAGATGAAGAGGACCCACACAACATTCAAATAATAGAAGTTGAAGGTGCAAGAGAGGTGGAAGGTCCACCTCTTGAATAAGAAGTGTTTGATGCACCAATCAAGGTGAATAAATTCAACATTGGGACAATTGAGAATCCCAAAATGGTCAGCATTGGAGACTACTAGGATGAGAAAACATTAGAAAGCATGACAAAGTTATTGCGCGAATATAGTGACCTGTTCCCAACAACCTTTACAGAAATGAAAGGCATAGCTGGAGGGCTAGGAGAGATGAAGATACCTCTCAAATATGAGGCTAGATGAGTTAGACAATGACCATATAGACTGAACCCAATATATAAGCATAAAGAAAAAGCAGAAATTGACAGGATGTTGGAGGTTGGAATCATAGAACCAGTGGAGGAATCTGAATGGGTCAGTCCTATGGTAGTTCAGGAGAAGAAGTAGGGAGGGATAAGGATATGTGTTGACTTGAGGAAGCTGAATGATGCTTTCCTTCATGACCCTTTCCCTACCCCTTTCACAGATGAGGTATTGGAGAATGTAGGAGGCCAGGAAGCATACTCATTCATAGATGGATTCTCAGGTTACCATTAATCAAGATAGCCCTAGAAAATAGGTACAAGACTAGTTTTTCTATAGAATGGGGATCCTACCAGTACACATTCATTCCTTTTGGGCTGAAGAATGCACCAATCTTATTCTCAAGAGTAGTCATAGCTTCTTTTAAATAATTCATCCATCGGTTTTTAGAATTATACCTGGATGATTGGACAATATACAGATTGTTGAAGGACCATGGAGAGGTGTTAAGACTGATGTTAGAAAGATGCAAGCAGTGTCAGATATCACTAAATATCAAGAAGTGCATCTTTGGGACACTATTGGGCCATATAGTGTGAAAATAAGGCTTGCTAGTAGATCCTACCAAGATTGCAGTGATTGTTAATCTACCACCACCAAAGTTAGTATGTCAGTTGAGAGAAACATTGGGACACAAGATACTACAGAAAATTCATAAAAGGGTATGCACAGATCACTGCGTCAATGGAGAAACTATTGAGAAAAGATAACAAATTTCAGTGGAATAAGGACTGTCAGCAAGGATTGGACACTCTAAAAGAGAAGATTGTAACAAAACCAATACTAGTAATCCCATATTGTGAAAAAAAAAATTCACATGCATGTAGATGCATCAACTATAGCACTTGGACCTATTCTGGTGCAACTAGGGATAGGGGAATTGGACCATCCTATAGCATTTTCTAGAAGAAAACTGTCAGAGTCGGAGAAGAATTATAACACCACAGAAAGAAAAGGCCTAGCTATGGTTTATGCACTCCAGAAGTTCAGACATTACTTACTGGGCAAACATTTCAAGTTTTTTACATATAATTCAACTCTTAAATACCTATTTAATAAGCTAGTGTTGGGGGGGAGAATTTGTAGATGGTTACTATTGTTCCAGGAATTTGACTTTGAAGTAATATTCAAACTAGGGAAGTTGAATGTAGGACTTGATCACCTATCAAGGATCACTAATGGAGAGGGACCTACAAACTTAGAGGACAAATTCCCTGATGCACAATTATTTTCAATCCAAGTAGCCGATGAATATTTTGTTGACATCATTCAATACTTGAGTACAGGGACCGCGCCACAAGAATTCAACACTGTGCAGAAGAAAAATTTGGTATTCCAAGTTGTATACTATCAATTGATTGCAGGAGACTTATATAACATGGGTGCAGACAACATCTTAAGAAGATGTTCACTAGAACATGAAAGATATAGGATTTTAGCAGAGGTCCATGAGGGAATAGAAGGAGGACATTATGCAGGCAAAGCTACTGCATAGATGGTATTGCGCATAGGAATATGGTGGTCGACCATTCACGGAGATGCAAAAGACTACTGCCATAAATGAGATGTATGTCAGAGGGTTGGCAAACCTAATAGACATGACAAGATGCCCCTAAGACCACAAGTAACCTTGCAGATAATCGACAAATGGGCAATAGAATTTGTGGGACCAATTAACCCACCAACAAAGAGGTCAAGAGCAAGGTACGTTATTACTGTGACATAATACTTAACAAGATGGGCATAAGCATCACCAGTAAAATATTGCAGTGCAGAGACAACAACACACTTCCTGTTTGAGCAAGCAATCACTAGATTTGGATGCCCAAGGATTTTGATGACTGACCAAGGCACTCACTTCATTAACTTGACTATTAGGGATATGACTAAGGATTTTGAAGTCTATCACCAAAAGAGTACACCATATAACCCTCAAGAAAATGGTACAGTGGAAGCCTTTAATAAGATCCTAGAGAACACATTGACAAAAATATGCAATGTCAACAGGGATGATTGGGACTTGAAGATACCAACAGTATTATGGGCATACATGACTACATGCAAAAATTTGACAGGAGAGACCCCATTCAAGTTAGTATATGGAAAAGAAGCAGTGGTGCCATTATAATTTTTGGTACCTAGCCTGCACGTAGCAACAATCACCAACATGATAGAACGAGGCGCAGTACAAGAAATGTTAAGCCAATTGCTAGAGATGGAAGAAGATATAATCCTAGCATGATTTCACCAAGAAGTACATAAATAAAGGGACAAAGCTTGGCATGACAAACATATAAAAAGGAAGAGTTTCACGGAATGAGACCCTGTCTTGGTATATGATAGTAGACTTCTTTAGCACCTAGTAAAGTTCAGAATGCATTGGTTGGGATCATACAAAGTAAATACTGTCACAGAAGGGGAAGATTTACAATTAAAAGACTTAGGAGGTACAAAAATCAAAGGAATGATCAATGGGAGTCGAATGAAACTCTATAGGGACAGTCGACCTCCTAGCACTTAGAAATTTACCACGCAGTAAAGAGAGATGAAAAAAAAAAGAGAAAATAAATAATAATTCAGTGCACATGGAGAACCTCGACAAAACAGGACCGGGCAAACGGAATGGGGCGCTGCAAGAAAAACAACGTTAAAAAAAAATGACACACAAAATATCGGTTAAAGGAGTAAAAAATTACTGTGTGCAGGAAGCATAATGAAAAGGGGAAAAAGCGGCAAGTATTAGTGCGACACAGCTGGCATTTCGTCGACACGCTATAAATTTGGAAAGAGGGGGGAAAAATGACCCATTATGATTTTGGCTAAGGAGAAAAATGTTGATTCAAGCGGAAGAATGATCAAACTGTGTAATTGCACTACCAACCAACAAATTGAGAGATTTTCGGTTGAATTTAACCACCATGCCACAACCGCGGGTTGGAGCACCAAGCAGAACTAGGCAAAGCACTTGGAGTACTATACGAGGACCACAAGGCAGAACCAGTGAGATGCTGACAATGGTGGATGTGGAAGAAATACATACACCAAAATATGAGAAAACCACTTTACATGTGGAGGAGGAATAATAATTCACACAGGAGCCTGAGCAGCTAGGAGAGGATGCCGTATGGACAGAACCTGATGCATCTAGGGGAAAATGGCCACAGGGATCAAAATCAGCCATAGAACCCACATAACAAGGCCGGGAGCCGGAACCAGAGAAGGAAACTGAGCAAGAGGGGGAAGTACCATCCCCACAATGGAAAAAAAAGATGTGAGTAGAAACCAGTACACAGGGCATACAATGCACCCAGGCAGAGCTAAGTATAGTAATGCCGAAAATTCTCAAGGAAGTGAAAACTAGGGATAACATGGTAGGAGGAGTCGACGACCTTAAATACTATGAACACGATGTTTCATATACCACAAAGTTCTTAGATTTGGCAGCGCAGAGCTACCTAGAGAGCAGGGAAGAGGGCCCATCAGGCACACCACTGATGGAGCTAGCACAATGGATCTTAGGCCTATACAACACAGGTATCATGAATCTCTTAGACATACCACACTTCGGGCATGGAAAATACATAAATGCATGTGTTAAACAGTTGCTAGAAAGGGTGCACGGAGGAATCATGTTGGCCCTTGACCAAGTTTTGAAGATTACTTGGTCATATTTGACCATTTTTGGGACTTTGATAGCTAGTCAAAGATGGAGCACAACGCAAAGCATAAATTAGGGAAGCAAAACCTATTTTTGGGACCTTTTTAGGGTTTTCGGGTTGATGTAAAGGGAAAGGGATGCCGGCCTGTGGGTTTACCCACGCTTAGGCCCATTTTGTAATCTATAAATAGATACTTAGGCAATGTAACTAGAGTATGGTAGTACATCTATGTGATGTATAGCTAAAGGCTTACTGCTAGTAACTAGATCTGTGTGATCGGATGTATATTGCAAGTGCTCTATGCACAATTGTAAGGAGCTTGAAAAGCTAAGTGCAAGTTGTTGTAGTTTTGTGCTGAAGTGCAAGGAAGAAGGATCTAGTGAGGTGCGCAGATCTTCTATCCTGTGCAAAGTAAGGGTCATTGAAGCTCTATGATGTAATCGCTTGACTAAGATAAAATAAAGAATAAGACTTTGTGGGCATAGCCCCAGGGTGGGGGTGAACCACGATAACTTTGTGTATTGTGTTATGTGCTTCAACCTAATGCGTTGATCTCCTTCTTGGCTAAGTGCTTGATGTGATTACATAGATTCAGTTATGATTTGTGCTTCTGAGATAGGAATGAATGTTAGATATGATATATAAGATGCTTGGTGTCTGATATGGTGAATCCAATCTATCTTGTTGTATCTAAGTGCTAAGTCATCTTGGATCTAAGTATATACTGCGATGCTCTCTGCTATCTGCGAAGTGTTGTAAGGGTTGAATATTGATGGATAACCCATGCTAGATAATTTCTAAGTGCTATAATCACACATCTGTGTCCCAGCTAAGGTTGCAAACATCCAAGTCCTACAACTACCCCTGCCTCTACCTTGGGTGAGACTTCATATACTTCGCACGTGTTTCCGAAAGGGCCGGTAGTTAGGGTTTGTTGGTGCGCTCTTGAGCATGAATCTTGGGTCTACCTCTGTGCCAAAAAATGGTTCCGTTGCCGAGACCAGAAATTGTGATTGTTGGGAACTAAAGAAGAAGAAGCTTTGTGCAAAATAAGCTCTGAATCAGATCATATCTGAAGAAGGGAAGATCAGATCTGAAGAAAAGAAGCGAGATCTGAATGCTCTGTGCTCTAAGAAAAGTAAAAGTGGAAATTTGTGAAAGAAAGAGGTCAGATCTGTAGAAAAGAGGTAAGATCTGTAAACTCTGTTCTCTGATAAAGGTAAGAATAGTTAAAAGTCTTAGATCTAAAAACTATGTGCTCTATATAGGTAAGATAAGTGGAATTTTGTTTTTTTGAAGCATGAATTTAGGTACGCTTGATAGATTTTTTCCTAGCCTGAAAACTAGGGCATTTTTAGATGGAAGAAAATTTGATAGATCTGATAAGAATAATGATATATATGTTATAACTATGCATAGAAAGAATTTTTGAACTAAAATATGGATGTAGGATCCTAGAAAGAATTTTTTGCAGGCTAACTACCATGACCCTAGTGCACAGTACAGAAGAGGGTGGGGGTCATTTAAAAGAAAGAGAGGATTGACCCTATATTACAGTTGCAGAAAACTGAGACATCTAGCTAAGGAGTGCCCTGGTGGAAGAACGAGTTGTCTCTATTGCAAGGCTTTGGACCATGAAGTATTGGATTTCCCTAGAATGATTGTCAGGCTTGAAAAAATGAATTACGTGAAGAAAACCTTAAGGAAGATCCACAAATAGCAGAAACCCAGAAAGAATCAAAGAATATGTTACTACAGATGAAATAAAACTTGAATGATCACCGACATATCAGGCTATCAGAGATCTTCAAAGAAAAAGAATGCATCGAAGTAAGAATAGAAGACTTCGACATTGACTGTGTTCTGGATGAGGAAACAAAGGTGAATGTCATGACAAAAAGAACTTGGGAAGCTATAGGGAGACCTTCTATGAATCCATCCCTAAGTGGAATAGGGTTATTCAGAGGAAAAATGGTAAACCTATGCGGAAGGCTCACTCAGATATCTATGAATGTCAATGGAATTCTGATAGAGGAAGATTTTGAAATCATCAAATTTATTGAGGACAGTGCCCCATTTACTATGTTACTTGGAAATCCTTGGATTGAAAGAGGTGATGCTAGAAAGAAAGTAGAAGAAAAAGTTTTAGAACAATAGAGACAAGAGTTAAAAGACTTCAGGACCAGAAAGATCGCGCAGCTGATTGAAGAACAGAAGAACAGATCGAAGCCATTTCACACTAGAAACCTAGACTTCGAAGTTATCAGAATGCCAGCGGATTGACAGAAGAATGAAGTCTCCATCGTAGATAAAGAAGAGATGTTATCCCTGAACCCTAATAAAGAACATCAAAAATGCGAAGTGACTATATCCAAGGAAAATAGAAATCAAAATGGGAAAAGAACCACTGAGACAAAGCTCATGGGAAAGAAAGCTAGAAATTTAAGTAAGAAGAAGGCGAAGATGGAAAAACTACAGAAGAGTCTAGATGGAACTTCACAAAAAGAGAAATTGCAGAATTCGAGCTTCACTGAGATATCAGAACAATGACATGGGTCACTTCACCATGGCGAAGCGACATAGCCGTTGGAAGCCAATATGTCCATTTGACTGCTGCTCCGAAAGGGTCGAAAAGCAATTATGGGTTACCACTAGACCGTTGGACAACACTAGAACAGATAGAATGGAGTTAATTAAGGCCCCATGTCTGTTGCAAGCAGACAGTTGATAAGATTGCCTATTTATCTCATCGCGCCATGCCCGAAGAACAATTTTTCCAATTAAGAAGTGAATCTCGCAGAATTAGCAAGTGTTTACAGTGATCGTCACACCGTTGTTATTTATCCCAATACATTGCTTAAGACCAGTGTGACCCCTATTATTTTCTTTGAGCGTATATGTTTGATGAGCTCAGCGCAACTGAAGAATCTGTAAGAGAGCTACTCGCTAGCCTTAGAACCGAATGAGTCATGTCAGAAAGATGGTTTTCTACAGGTTTACAAGCATCATCGACAAGAGGAACTCAAGCCTCCCCATCGACTGCTCGAGCAGGAACATCTCGAGCCTGCACAGAAAGAGGAACTAAGTATAAAGATGACACAACCAATGAAAAGTTAGTACCGTCCATCCTACCATCTTACATACCCCCTCTGAGCGGTGAAATTAACCAGGACAATGTCCCTCAAGACTTCGAATACACCCTAGTCACTGCTTATCTACCAAAAGGAGTACGAACCTACCGCGTAGATCAAGACAAGGTTGCAACGTTGAAGTTTTGTGACTTCAACCTGGGAGACCGTAAAGCTTACAACATGCTTGCCTCGCACAAGTAATTAACCATAATGAAGGGCAAGAATTCCAAGATCGTCCCTCAATAATGGACGATGAACCTCAAGCAGTCTACTTTGCTTAATGTCATGAAAATACCACACTTCGGCAGACACTAAGAGGTGAATGCTTATGTAAAATTGTTGCTAGCAAGTTACCATGGAGGATACCTGTGGGTAAACCGCCGCATAAATGTTGATATGATGAGATCACTATCCCCAGCCCTAATCCCCAGGATTACTACCTTGGAAAGACCATGGACTGCGCTCTTTCCCAGAAGATCAAAGAAGATTATGTCAATGTCGAGAAGGGCACGCAAGGCTACAAGGTAGCCTCTATCAAGAGTGGCGCAGTGCGCCTTGCATGCCAACTACTAGTAGGGAAATTGGTACATAAGAACAAGCCAAATCAAGCATCAGGCTTCATAGTTGACCTTGTAGGAAAATGCGTAGAGGGACTACAGATGAACTGGGTGAAGTACCTGGTTAACCATCTAGAGATTGACTGCAGAGAAGCCCAGGATCAGGGGCATGAATTCCATTTTAGCTGGCTGCTAATACTGATCACTTTTTTTGCATGGGAGCTACTGGAAGGCGTAACCTTCCTGGACCTCGACCCTTTTGAGCCCTTAGCCACGAAGTTTAGTACCTTATGGTACTCAAATGATATTAGAAAGCAGTGGCAATCAAATGTCGTTTTTCATACATACTATAACCAACTGAAAGAATCCATAGGGGGTGAACCTCATATAACCCTGAACACTTTACAAAGGTTCCAACCTCTGATAAATTTCAATGCAGATCGCCACTTTATATACCTAACTCCATGCACTGATGAACACCAGGAACAACTTCAGTCCTATTATAAGCTGACATAAGAAGACTTGGAAGAAATCACCAAGGAATGGTTGGCGAACCTCCTTATCTCAGTAGATCCAACAGATATGCCCGACATCGATAGCCCATAAGCTATGCAGAATACACCTGGGCCCAGTAAGGCGAAGAAAACTAAGAAGATAGAGAAAGGTGAGGAAATCCAGGATGTCGACAGTAGATTTTTAAGGATGGCTTCCACCACACCTGATCATGGAGGTAATAACGAAGACTTCGAAGAAGTTGAACAAAGGCCAGAGGACGAAGTAGAGATCATAAATAAAATAAAGGGTTCACCTCCAGAACCTTCTTCCAAGAAGAAGTCGAAAGCATCCGTAACTAAACTGATGACCACACTTACCCCAGATGACTTCAGCTTTCTCGTCGCGACTATGAATGAAGCTATTGAAGAGATAATAGAAAAAAAGGTAGCCAAGCAAGAGGCCATGTACATTAGAATTGAAATTGAGCTCCAAGGAGTAAAGCAAGCACTTCAATCGAGCCACACAACTTCCACTGCGGTCCTGCCAGAAGGAACAACAAAAGCAGGAGATGAACCAATTCAACTCCGCAGAATTGCTGACATAGTCAAAGTATGCCTTTGGAAAGAAGAAGAAGCAACAACACATGCCACCTAGGACCTAAAGCAAGCACGAGATGAAATCATAGAGTAGTGTCGAGCTTCACAACAAGAGAAGGAGGCCATCCAAGCGAAATTTGATGAAGACAGAGAAAAATCCAAAAGGAGAAGGAGCAGCTTCTTGCGAAGCAAGTTGGGATCGAAGAAGCTATCAACAGATAATTTCACTCTGTGACTGGCTTAGAATAGAAGGACGAGGAACCCTTAGACCGTCAAGTGATGAAGCTTGCTGAAGTTATTCAACAACTTCAACAAAGAGTCATGGAATTAGAGCTTCAGATCATCCCAAGCACCTCACAAGAAGAGCACAAACAATGATAAATATCTGTCTAAAGTAAAGTAGAAAGGATTAAAGCACTCACCGAAGAATTGAAACAATTAAGTAACAGAAGTGTGCAGATACATGAGAACCTAACCGAGAACCCATAATTGTATAAACTGGAGTCGCAGCTCCAGGAAGCAAAGCAACATGCAGATAGAATTCAGATGCAGTTGAAGGCCCTATCAACCATTGAGAAAATGAAGCACTCCCACGAGTGATGCGTCACACAACAACAGATCCACATGATCTAGAGCAAGGTAATGGAAGTAACTCAACAACTTCAACCTTTGCAGGATAAGGCATGTCAGTTATTCTTAGAGATTGAGAACCAAGGAACAGAGTTGGAATAGATCATGACTACAACATAATAGTGCCTAGAGGGACCAGTCAATAACGCACTCATCCAGGAGTTCACCGAGCAAGAGGAAACCGCAAAGCAGTAGGTCGAAGCGGCTCGAGCCAAACTCGAGGAGTTTGAAGAAAAATTGGTCAGACCTGAGTGACACGGGATGAGTCACAGGTGAGTGTTGGGGGCTTGTTGGCCCTTGACCAAATTTTGAAGATTACTTGGTCATATTTGACCATTTTTGGGATTGCGACAGCTAGTCAAAGATGGAGTGCAACACGAAGCGGAAATTAGGGAAGAAAAACCTATTTTTGGGACCTTTTTAGGGTTTTCGGGTTGATGTAAAGGGAAAGGGATGTCATTCCATGGGTTTACCCATGCTTAGGCCCACTTTGTAATCTATAAATAGATACTTAAGCAATGTAAGTAGAGTGTGGTAGTACATCTATGTGATGTATAGCTAAAGGATTAGTGCTAGTAACTGGATCTATGTGATCAGATGTATATTGCAAGTGCTTTGTGCATGATTGTAAGAAGATTGAAAAGCTAAGTGCAAGTTTTTGTAGTTTTGTGTTGAAGTGAAAGGAAGAAGGATCTAGCAAGATGTGTAGATGTTCTGTCCTGTGCGAAGTAAGGGTCATTGAAGCTCCATGTTGTAACCGCTTGACCGAGATAAAATAAAGAAGAAGACTTTGTGGACGTAGCCCTAGGGTGGGGGTGAACCATGGTAAATTTGTGTATTATGCTTTGTGCTTCAACCTAATGTGTTTATCTCCTTCTTGGTTGAGTGCTTGATGTGATTAAATAGATTTAGTTATGCTTTGTTCTTCTGAGATAGGAATGAATGTTAGATATGATATATAATATGCTTAGTGTCTAATCTAGTGAATCCAATCTATCTTGTTGTATCTAAGTGCTAAGTATTCTCGAATCTAACTATATACTGCGATGCTCTGTGTTATCTTCAAAGTGCTGTAAGGGTTGAATATTGATGGATAACCCATGCTAGATAATTGCTAAGTGCTATAATCACAGATCTGTGTCCTAGCTAAGGTTGCAGATATCTGAGTACTTCAACCACCCCTAACTCTATCTCAGGTGAGACTTCATCTTCTTTGCAGGTGTTTCCAAAAGGGACGGTAGTTAGGGTTTGTTGTTGTGCTCTTGAGTGTGAACCCTGGGTTTGCCTCTATGCCAACACATCCTATAGATGGATAGGCCAGTACCGATCAATGCTGACCTCATCATAGAGATTACAAAGCTACCCAAAGATGGGGAGAAGCTGGAGCAATACCTAGATGACAAGACTCGGGCAAAGGCCATCTCTGATGATATTAAAGAGAAGTACAATGTAGATAGGGGGGATAGAGGAATCAAGATCAATGACATCAATGATCCTGCAACTCGGTTTGCAACCATATTGCTCGGTTGCAAATTAATGCGCAAGTGCCAAAAAGAAAAAGTGCCCGCAGAAGTAGTAGCAATTGTAGTGCAGTGTGCAAAGGGGAGCTCGATGAGATGGGCCCCGTACCTACTCAACTCATTCCTAGAGGACTATAAATATGCACAAGAATGTGGCTTTGAGTTCCAATATTCGTGGTTACTCATCCTCATTTCACTTATAGGGTGGTACGAACCAACATATACGATGTTCCTCACCAAGATAGTCAAATGTGGCGCAACGTGCTACACATCGTTGTGAAGCACCAAATATCCCAAGGTAAAGAAAGTAAAAAATGACATGTTTGTGTGGTACTTAACCAAGATTCATAATAGCGTTATAGAGACATGGAAGATCTCACCAAAAATTGTCCAGGAGTATGGACAGATAGCCAATTTCCACACATCATGCCACAACATGTGGCTACAGAAAAAGAAGGACCCCACCAAGGAGTGGTTTCAACTAAATTATTGTGTGACGATGTAGGACATCCACATGGAGGTCCAAGAGTGGCCCGAGGAGTGGAAAGTAATAGATATCCCAAGCGCAATGCCACCAATACAAGTCTAGGCACATGAAAACACACTCCCTACGCAGTAGATAGGCAATAATGACGCTACCCCATAATAAAAAACAAAAATAGGGATAGGGGGGGCCAAAAAATCCATTCGAAAGAAGACTAGGACACAAAATACATCACAACGTGGTCCGATATAGGGTCCATAGGCTACAGAGCAGGAACCGGGAAGACCAACAAGATAGGTGAGTACAAAGGAAGTACAGACAGAGACACAATACATAACTATGGATGAATAAGTTGAGCAGGACACTTGCATGGATACACAGATGCCCAAAGAATCTAAGCAACTAGGCTCCCAAAGAAAGAGAACACTAGTGCAAGTAAGTGGTGCCAAGAAGAAAACAAAGGACCAAAGGAAACAAATGGAAATTTCACTGGCAGAAGACGACGTAGAACTGATAGCCATGACAGTAGAATATTGACTATTAGAAGTATGGGAAAATGAGGAAAACCATAGAGCTTAAATTTTGGAACAGGTACAGGAGGTAAAAAATGTGTTAGAACAGTTGAGGATCAAGGTGGAACAACAAAAAAAGGAAAAACCAGCACCAGTAAGAGAAGGAGAACCTGTCGGAGAAAATATACAAATCATAGTACAGGGAAGTGTTAAATTTATGATAACACTAGATATGATGTTCATCGATGAGGAAACAATGTAGAATCCCATGAAGGATATCGAAAGGTTAGACTTGGCAATGCCCAAAATACCAACAAAAACGCTATATAAGTTACAGGTTATCGTCGCGTAGGAGATTCAGTCCAGAGAAAGGTCTGACGCGACGAATCTACAACTAGAGCATGAATAAAATATGGCACTGAAGGAAGCCATTAGCCAAGAAGGGTAGAGGAAAGAGATAGTGCAGTGAAAAGTGGACCAAATGGAGAACTATATAGACACAATCTTTCAAGCTATCTCAGATGAGACAGTATTGGAGGAAACATATTCGGAGGAGAAGATAACAAAGATAGCGCAGACTCTACAACAATATAAAGAGCAGATCAAGGAACTAGAGGAGCATGCAATACCTATGACTCCACCAGGAATCCGAGTGCAAAGAGAGCAAGACGCGATAGTAGTTGCAGAGAAAATTGCACAGAATATAGATAGGGTGGCGGAACTGCTGGAGAGAAGTGGCCATCTATGGGCGCAACTATTAGAATATGGGAGCCTATAAGAGATGCAAGGAAAGGAAGATAAATTGCACATAGCAATGGCATATGTCAAGTAGCAACAGAGGATAATGTCCCTGCCAAAGAAGATTAAGACAACCGTAGAAATGAAGAACCTTCAGGAAGAATAAAAAGAGGTACAAGCACAAAAGATCACACGACAAGAGAAGTTGGAGCCCTTACAGGAAAAGGAATAACAATTGGTCATGGAAATCGACGCAATGAAAGCATGCCTCAAACAGACAGGCTTGGAGGGGGCGAGATCTTAATACCACCATTCACTACACAGGTGGTTGAATCCATGACAACAAAGAGAATCTAGGCTTAGGAACAGTGCCAACAAATAGTAGACACGTATGAAGAAATGGCACAAGTAGTGGTAGACATGAGAGTTAGATAATGACTCGGGACAAGCCACGATGTCAGTGTTGGGGGCCTATTGGGTACATGCCCATTTTGGGGAAAATGCCATTTTTGGGGAGAAAGCACGAAGTAGAAGAAAAGACAACTGGAAGGAAAAGAAACACGAGTGAGGGAAGCATGCGAGGCGCTCATGCAAGGGAGACTTAACTATATTAGGGTTAGGGTTTTTGCAATATATTATAATGGATGATAAGCCAATAATATGTATAAGTATTACCTAGGAGGTCTAGGTGAGGCACTGGTGATTGGAGACAGAGGGGAGAATGAGAAAGGCTAGAACTGCGACATTTTGTAAGTTGGTGAGCTAGATAAGAGTTGAACAACTCGGTCCTGAGGGTTTGATCATAGGCTGAGGAGCTTGGTGTGATCTAGTTAGCCTCACAGGGATCAGGAAGCCTGTTGAGATTATAATATCCAAGACTATAACATGTGAGGCGCGATATATTGCTGAGTTATAATAAAATATCTTGAGAGACAAATATTTGTGGATGTAGGATAGGGGGGTGAACCACGGTATAACTTGTGTTATGTGACTGAATGTTATGCATCCCCATTTTGTTAATGATTAATTGTTGGATAAATGAATGAAGGAACTAGTTAGATCCGATATTCCACATGCATGAGTAAGAGTTAATGATTAATTAAGACATTAGATTAAATAATTCAAGATCACAAAGTACAAACATAGATCCCCACTTATACCTAGGCTGCAAGCATCTGAGTATTGCAACCACCCATAGAACTATCTCAGGTGAGACTGGAAAGTGCACCCTATGTACTACGATGCCTTTTGGTTAACCAGGGGGGCCGATAGTTTTAGAGGGATTTTGTTGGAATAAATTTTAAATATGAACCTATGTCAACTTATGATAGTAAGATAAGATCAGAGTAGATAAAGTAGTTAAACCATCAGTCTTTTATCAAGGAAGAGTAGGTGAAGATTCAAATATACTTGAGTGGGTTGCCCTCTTTTATCAGTGACAAGATACAATATGATGAATCTAAGATGTTGGAAGAAACCATAAGGCACACTAAGTGTCTTTATGGGAAGCAAAGGGGAAGACCGATTTTATAAAAGGCTTGAGAAGACAAGATGAAAAGTAAGGTGGAATAGAGAAAGAAGGGAGCTAAGCCACCATTTTTCAGAAACACCGTGCAAGGACAAACGACTCTCCAGGAGCCCAAAATGTTGGAGAAAATATGAAAAAAGTCAGGGCAACAACTTATGCAGTGTTGGGGTTGTGGCGGAAATCATATGCGTAGATATTTCCCTCAAAGAACTGACAAAGAAAGGACTGTGCATAGTGTACGATAAGTTGTGACAGTGGAGGACATGAGTATAAATGTGCCAAGGATTTACATAGCATTGGATAACAAGAAAACCGAGTTTCAGTCCCATATGGTCGAGGTGGAAGGTAAGATTAATGACCAACCTATTGCTATTTTAATAGAATCGGGAGCTAGTCATAGTTATCTAGATTCTAAAATGGTGGAAATATTCCATCTGTCAAGAAGCAATATTGGAAAACCTTGGTTGGTGCAGTTATCTACAGGAGAAAAGAGGAAAATTAATGAGATGATTAAGGCATGTCCAATGGAGATGAATGGAGTGTGTACAAAGGTTGATTTAAATATTATACCTCTGGGATTGTATGATTTCCTCATTGGTATGGATTGATTGGACAAGCACCATGCTATTTTGGATTGTTACAATAATGCCTTTACTTGTTTGGATGAGGGAGGAAATTTGAGGTCAGTTCAAGGAATTCCAAGAGATGTGACTATCACATGATTTTCTACCTTGCAATTGAAGAAAAGCTACAAGAAAGGATGTCAAGTGTTCGCAATGCACATGGAAGAGGCACCTAAGGATAAAGTGTCAAGTGCAGAAGACTGTGCAATATTGAAAGAGTACGAGGATGTCTTTAAGGAGATACTTGGATTGCCTTTGAAAATATATGTTGACTTCTCTATAAATCTAATTTTGAGAGCAAAACCTATATCCAAGACTTCATATAGTATGAGCACAACATAACTGAAGGAGTTTCATATGCAACTTGAAGAGATTCTAAAGAAGGGGTACATACGCCCAAGTGTGTCACCTTGGGGTACGCTTGTTTTGTTCATGAAGAAGGATGGTACGCTGAGACTTTGTATCGACTTTAGGAAGTTGAATAAAGTAACAATGAAGAACAAGTGTCGTTTGCCAAGGACAAATGACCTTTTTGATCAGGTAAGGGGCGCAAGGATATTTTCCAATATAGATCTCATATCTGGATATCACCAAGTGAGATTAAAAGAGGAAGACATCAGTAAGATTGCGTTTAGAACAATGTATGGTCATTACGAGTTCACAGTGGTGCCTTTTGGGTTGTCGAATGCACCAACTGTCTTCATGTGCTTAATGAATGGAGTTTTCAGAGAGTATTTAGATAAGTTTGTCATTGTATTTTTGAATGAAATTCTTATTTACTCAAAGTCTGAGGAAGAGCACGAGCAACACTTGAGGATGGTACTCCAGGTGCTGAGGGAGAACCAACTTTATGCAAAGATGAGTAAGTGTATGTTTTATCAGCGACAAATTCATTACTTGGGTCATATATTTTCAGAGGAAGGAATAATTGCGGACCCAATGAAGATAAAATCCATTGAGGAATAGTCGATGCCAAGAAATGTTGCAGAAGTGAGATCCTTTATGGGACTAGAAGGGCACTACAAAAGATTTATCAAAGGATTCTCACAGATTGTGCATTCAATTATATCTATGCAGAAGAAAAGTGCGCGATTTGAGTGGAATCCATATTGCACAAGGAGTTCTCAACACTTGAAGAGTTTGTTAACAAGTGCACCAATTTTGAAGGTTACTGATCTAGATGTAGACTTTGTCGTGTGCACAGACGCATGCAAAGAAGGACTAGGTGGGGTCCTGAGTCAGAAGGGACAAGTGATATGTTATGAGTCAAGGAAGTTGAAAGAGCATGAAAGGATATATGCTACACATGATTTAGAATTGGCAGCCATAGTGCACGCTTTGAAAATGTGGCGACATTATCTCATGGGTAAAATATTTGAGCTGAGAACAGACCATTGTGGTCTAAAATATTTGTTTGGACAACCAAGATTAAATGCCAGACATAGTAGGTGGTTAGATTTACTCATCGAGTATGAATTTGGCATAAAGAATATTTATCCAGGAGGATCTTGGTGGCCACCCACCTATTCCAACTAGCTCAAAACAATTTTTTGGAAACTTACTATTTTTAGTAGTTGTTCAGGTCTCAAACTTCTGGAGCCATTTTGAGGGCCTAAACAACGTTTTTTCACGATAGGGCACCCTAATAATAATTAAAGGATCTAATTTATCCCCCAAAATTAAGCTCCTTGTCGATACCTTTCCAACGAGCTGTCGTGCACCCAAAACGAAGATCTCATGCCAAAGTTACGCCCCGGGGAAGTTGATACATCAACCTACCCAAAATGGGGTCCACAAAATTATTTGATTTTCATATTCCAGGGCTAGGGTTTTGGATTTTCATTATGTTAAAAATGTCTTTGGAGCCTCATTTTAACAACCATCTTCTTGAAAATGAGCATATCCGTCAAGTCTCTTCTCAGACATAAGCTGCCACCAATCTAGCAAGTCTTTCACTATGTATTTGTACAGTTTTGTACATTTCTCTCATTAATATATATTGTGTATTACTGTATATCTGTGTTTTGGTTATATCTTTGATATATATCTTTTATATTATTGGATATATGATATATCTATGTACATTTATTTATTATATATCCTCTCTCATTTCGTGCCGAAAATAATCTGGATCAGTGGTATCAGAGCAGGCTTCTCTTGATCATATTTTAGTGCATGTCCCCAACGAGGTCCGAGTATAGCAAGTTATCTCTCGAGCTTGTGTCTCTTGAGGACAATCAATTTCTCATGACCAAGAAACCCTCCATGGTGGATGAAAAGAAAGATGTCAGAGAAAACCAATTCTATTAATCTATTGCTTGAGCAAGCTCTCACACGAAAGAGGGACGAAATGATGGAGAATTTTTCCCACATCCTTCAATGCTTGCCGATAACAACATGTGGGTCTTGATCAAGTGACCACTTTGGAGGAACCTCTCCTTTCAAGGTAAAATTTAATTTTGATATTCCCATATTTGAAGGTCAGATTGATATAGATGCCCTAAAAAATGGTTAAATCTGCTAGAAGGTTATTTCTCAGTTCACAAATTTATCGATAGGGAAAAGATCACCTTCGCACTCCTTAAGGCTATCCCCCATGTAAAACATTGGTGGGAAACTTACTGGGAGAAAATTTCCACATAGGAGTCTAGAATATATGGGGCCGATCCCACTTGGGATGTTTTTGTGGATGTTGTCAAGGAACAATATTATCCTGTTGGTAACTATGATGACTAGTACATGAGATGGACAACACTATGGCAAGAGAGGGGCCAAACAGTGTTGGAGTTAAAAAAAAATTTCCATACCTTGCACACCAAGATGGGTATCAAATACTCTGAGCAACATATGGTTCTAAAATACCATGGGGATCTGCATAGGTACATCCAAACAAAAATGGATTTCCTGGACATCTCATCACTAGGAACTGCATATCAATATGCTATCAAAATCAAGCATAAATTTAGGCACTAGAAAAAATGGGAGTTCAGGTCTGCAAATCCGCAAAAATCAAAGTATGGTAAAGATGACCCTAATAACCAGCCTCCAGAGAACCAGTCCAAGCTACAAGAAAAGAAGGGTAACATAAAGACAAAGAAGGACACTGAAAAGCGGTGAGATTTCCACAAAATCCCCTAGCACAACACTGATGAATGTTGCTCAAAAAAATCATTGGTGGTCGAGATCAAATAAAAGGAGTTGAACCCTGATTCATAATTTGATTCAGAAAATAATTAGAGAAGATAGATCATCGACGCAGACCCCACTGCTACTGTCGCAACCACAACAATTCAACCAAAAGAACCAGCAAATCCTGAAGAGGGGGAGCACCTTTTTCATTCATAGATGTGGGTGAAGGGGACCCCACTACATTTTATTGTTCATAGCGGAAGTCAGAAGAACCTCATCTCAGTAGAGGACGTCAAATAGTTTAGATTGTCAACAACACCACACCGAAAACCATACAACATCGAGTGGCTTCTCCAGGGATGAGATCTTTGTGTCATCCGACAGTGTCAAGTGTCATACGACATCCATCCCTTCAAGGATGAGGTATTATATGATGTTTTTTGACTGGATTTCTGTGATGTTCTTTTGGGCTAGCCATATATGTGGAAGTGCCATGCTATTTATGAGTCTCGACCTTGTAGTGTCATTGCTACTCTAGAGGTCATCTCTAAAGGATATCATGGGTAGTTCTGACTATTGTCCCACCAAAACAGTTCTGAAAGGTAATCTCTCATACTACAAAATTCAGCCTCTTCACAATCTGTTCAAAAGGTGGACATAAAGACACTACAACCACTACGCCCTTAGCTTGAGACCTTTCTTTCCAATATAAACATATTGTAGAAGAGAAAGAAGATATTGTTTCTTCACCTACAATGGTACCTACACACTACCTAGTCAAGATAAGATATAACAGGTTGGTTGAATAGATTCAACCATGCCAGCAACAAGTTCGTGACAACCTTCAACAAGATAAGTAGCACGACTTCTCCAGCAATCCAAGCAACTCACCAAGGTTCAAATTCAACAAACGCTTCTTCCTCTCCCCCGAGAACTCAACACAATGGATACCATTTCCTCCTAAGGAGGGAGGATTGATCCAAGAGGATCTCGGTGGCCACCCACCTATTCCAACTGGCTCAAAATAGTTTTTTGTCAACTTACTATTTTTAGCTATTGTTTGGGTCCCAAACTTCTGGGGCCATTTTGAGGGTCTAAATGACGTTTTTCACGATTGGGAACTTCAATAATAACTATAGGCTCTGATTGAGCCCCCAAAATGAATCTCCTCATCAATACCTTTCCAATGATCTATCGTGTGCTTCAAACATAGATCTTATGCCGAATTTATGCCCCTGGGAAGTTGATACACCAAACTACCCAAAATGGGGTCCACAAAACTGTTGGCTTTTCATCTTTCAGGGTTAGGGTTTTGGATTTTATTTATGTTAAAAGGGCCTTTGGAGCCTCATTGTAACAACCCTCTTCTTGAGAATGAATGTAGCCATCACATCTCTTCTCAGAGATAAGCTTCCACCATTCCAGCGAGTCTTTCACTCTATATTTCTACAGTTTTGTACATTTCGCTCATTAATAGAAATTGTGTATTACTGTATCTCTGTGTTTATGTTTATATCTCTGTTATATTATTGGATATATGATATATCTTTACACATTTATTTATTATATCTCCACTCTCATTTTGTGCCGAAAATAATCTAGATAAGTGGTATCAGAGCAGGTTGCTCTTGATCGTTTTTCAGTTCATGTCCTCGATGAGGTCCGAGTATAGCAAGTTGGGTCTCAATCTTGTATCTCTCGAGGAAAATCACTATTGCACGCCAAAGAATCCCTCCATGGAGGAATAAAATAAAGATGATAGAGCATAATACTCTATTAATCTGTTTCTTGAGAAATCTCTCACACGACAGAGGGACGAAATGATGGAGAATTTTCCCACATCCTTCAATGCCTACCGATAATAGCAGGCACATATTCATCAAGTGAAAACTTTGGAGGCACCTCTCCTTTCAAGGTACAAGTTAATTTTGATATTCTCGTATTTGAAGGTCAGATCGGTGCAGATGCTCTAGAAAAATGTTTAAAGTTTCTAGAAGGTTATTTCTCTGCTCACATTTTTTTCGACAGGGAATAGATCACCTTCACACTCCTTAAGGCTCTCCCCCATGTCAAACATTGTTGGGAAAATTATTGGGATCAAATTTCCACATAGGAGTCTGGAATATATGGGGTCGAGCCCACTTGGGTTTTTTTGTGGTTGTGGTCAAGGAACAATATTACCCTGTTGGTAACTATGATGACTAGTACATGAGATGTCCCACACTATGACAAGAGAGGGGCCAAATAGTGTCGGAGTTCACAAATACTTTCCATACCTTGCACATCAAGTTGGGTATCAAAGAATCTGAGCGACATCTGTTTCTGAAATACCACAGGGCTCTGCATAGGTACATCCAAACCAAATGGATTTCCTAGACATATCATCAATGGGAACTGCCTATCGATACGCTGTCAAAATCGAGTAAAAATTTAGGCACCAAAACAAACGAGATTTCTGGTGTGAAAATCTGCAAAAACCAAAGTATGGTAAAGACAAACCTAGGAGCTAGCCTTCATAAAACCAGTTCAAGCTATAGGAAAAGAAGGGTAACATAAAGACGAATAAGGACACTGGAAAGTGGTGTGATTTCCACAAAATCCTCTTGCAAAACACTAATGAATGTCACTCAAAACAATCATTGGTCGTCAAGATCAAAGAAAAGGAGTTGAACCCTGATTTAGAATATGATTAAGAAAATAATGGGAAAAGAAAAATCATCGACATAGACCCCACTACTATTGTTGCGACCACAATAATTCAACTAGAAGAACCAACAGATCTTGAAGAGGGGGAATGCTTTTTTCATTCACAGATGTGGGTGAAAGGGACCCCACTACATTTTATTGTTGATAGTAGAAGCCAGAAGAACCTCATCTCAGCAGAGGTCATCAAAAAGTTGGGATTTTCAACAACACCACACCTACAACCTTACAACATCGAGGGACTTCACCAAAGATGATATCTTCGTGTTAGCCATCCATTTATGTCTGTGATTTTCTTTTAGACCAACCATATATGTGGAAGTGCCATGTTATTTATGAGTCTCGACTCCGTAGTGTCATTTTTACTCTAGTGGGCCATCTCTATAGCATATCAAGGGTAGTTATGACTATTGTCCCACCAAAATAGTGCCGCAAGGTAATCTCTCAGACTGCAAAATTTAGCCTATTCATAATATGTTCAAAAGGTGAACAGAAAGACACTGCAACCACTACAGCCTTGGCCCAAGACCTTTCTTTCCAACAGAAAAAGATTGTAGAAGAGAAGAAATATATTATTTCTTCACCTACAATGGTACCTACACACTACCCAGTCAAGCCAAGATGCAACAGGTTGGTTGAATAGATTTAACCCTGCCAGCAACAGGTTCGTGACACTCTTCAACAAGCTAAGCAATGGGACTTCTCAACTAAGGCAAGGAGCTCACCAAGGTTCAGATTCAACAAACGGTTCCTCCTCTCCCATGGGAACTCAACGCAATGGAGACCATTTATTTTTAAGAAGGGAGGATTTATCCAGGAGGATCTCGGTGGCCACCCAACTATTCCAACTTGCTCAAAACAATTTTTTGGAAACTTACCATTTTTAGCAGTTGTTTGGGTCCCAAACTTCCAGGGCCATTTTGAGGGACTAAATGATGTTTGTTCATGATTGGGAACCTAAATGATACACAAAGGATATTATTGAGCCCCCAAAAATAATCTCCTCATCTATACCTTTCCAACGAGTTATCATGCACTCCAAACAAATATTGTATGCCAAAGTTACGCCCCCGGGAAGTTGATACACCAAACTACCCAAAACGAGGTCCAAAAAATTGTTGTCTTTTCATCTTCTAGGGTTAGGGTTTTGGATTTTATTTATGTTAAAAATTCCTTTGGAGCGTCATTGTAACAACCATCTTCTTTTGAATGAGCATATCCATCACAACTCTTCTTAGAAATAATTTTCCACCATTCTAGCGAGTCTTTCACTCTGTATTTCTACAGTTTTGTACATTTCGCTCAGTAATAAAAATTGTGTATTACTGTATCTCTATGTTTATGGTTATATCTCTGATATATATGTGTTATATTATTGGATATTTTATATATCTCTGTACATTTATTTATTATATCTTTTCTCTCATTTTGTGTTGAAAATAATACGGATCAGTGGTATAAGAGCACGCTGCTCTTGATTGTTTTTTAGTTCATGTCCCCGACGAGGTCTGAGTATAGCAAGTTGGGTCTCGAGATTGTCTCTCTCGAGGTACACCCAATAAATCCTCCATGGTAGAAGAAAAGAAAGATGACAGAGCAGAAGATTTTATTAATCTGTTGCTTGAGCAAGCTCTCACGTGACAGAGGGACAAAATGATGGAGAATTTTTCCCACATCCTTCAATGCCTACCAATAATAGCAGGCACGTCTTCATCAAGAGAAAAATTTGGAGGCATCTCTCCCTTCAAGGTGCAAGTTAATTTTGATTTTCCTGTATTTGAAGTTCAAATTGATGTAGATGCCCTAGAAAAATGGTTAAATCTGCTAGAAGTTTATTTCTCTGTTCACAATTTTTCTGATAGGGAAAAGACCACCTCCGCACTCCTTATCGCTCTCCCCCATGTCAAACATTGGTGGGAAACTTACTAGGAGAAAATTTCCATAAAGGAGTATGGAATATATGGGGCCAATCCCACTTGGTATTTTTTGTGGATGCGGCCAAGGAAAAATATTACCTTGTTGGTAACTATGATGACTAGTACATGATATGGACCACATTGTAGCAAGAGAGGGGCCAAATAGTGTCATAGTTCAAAAATACTTTCCATACCTTGAGCACCAAGATGGGTATCAAATACTCTGAGTGGAATATGTTTTTGAAATACCGAAGGGCTATGCATAGGTACATCCAAACTGAAATGGATTTCTTGGGCCTCTCATCACTGGGAACTACCTATCAATATGATGTCAAAATCGAGTAGAAATTTAGGCAAAAAAACAAATGGGAGTTCAAGTCTGCAAATTTGCAACAACCAAAGTATGGCAAAGATGACCCTAACAACCATCCTGCAGAAAACCAATCCAAACTAATGGAAAGAAAAGGTAACGAAAATACAAGGAAGGACACTAGAAAGTGATCATGTGATTTCCACAAAAATCCCCTGGCACAACACTGATGAATGTCGCTCAAAATAAGCATTGGTGGTCAATATCAAAGAAAAGGAGTCGAACCCTTACTCAGAATCCGATTCATAAAATAATGGGAAAAGACAGATCATCGACGTAGACCCCACTTCTACTATCGTGACCACAACAATTCAACTAGAAGAACCAACAGATCTTGAAGAGGGGGAGTGCCTTTTTCATTCACAGATGTGGGTGAAGGGGATCTCGTTGCATTTTATTGTTGATAGCGGAAGCCAGAAGAGCCTCATCTCAGTAGAGGTCTTCAAACAGTTGGGATTTTCGACAACATGACACCCACAACCATACAAAATCGAGTGGCTTCGCCAGGGATGAGATATTCGTGTCAGCCAATAGTGTCGAGTGTCATACATAATCCAACCCTTCAAGGATGAGGTTTTATGTGATGTTTCCCCATTGGATGTCTGTGATGTTCTTTTGGGCCAACAATATATGTGGAAGTGCAATGGTATTTATGAGTCTCGATCTCGTACTATCATTTTTATTCTGGGGGGTCATATCTATAGGATATTAGGGGTAGTTTTGACTATTGTCCCACCAAAACAGTGCTGCAAGGTAATCTCTCATACTAAAAAATTTAGCCTCTTCACAATCTGTTCAAAAGGTGAACAAAAAGACATTGCAATCACTGGATCCTTGGCCCAATACCCTTCTTTCCAACAGAAACAAATTGCAGAAGAGAAAGAAAATATTGTTTCTTCACCTACAATGGTACCTACACACTACCTAGTTAAGCCAAGATACAACAAGTTGGTTGAATAGATTCAACCCCACCATCAATAGGTTCATGAAAGTCTTCAACAAGCTAAGCAATGTGACTTCTCCAGCAAGGCAAACAACTGACAAAGGTTCAAATTCATCAAATGATTCCTCCTCTCTCCTAATAACTCAATGCAATGGAGACCATTGATTCCTAAGGAGGGAGGATTGATCTAGGAGGATCTCGATCGCCACCCACCTATTCCAACAGGATCAAAATAGGTTTTTGACAACTTACTATTTTTAGCAGTTGTTTGGGTCCCAAAATTTCGAGGCCATTGGATTTAATTAATCCCCCAAAATGAATCAACTCTTCAATACCTTTCCAACGATCTATCGTGCGATCAAAATAGAGATCGTGTGCCAAAGTTACACTCCCGGGAAGTTGATACACCAAACTACCCAAAATGAGGTCCACAAAACTGTTGGCTTTTCATCTTTCGAGGTTAGGGTTTTGGTTTTTATTTATGTTAAAAAGGCCTTTGGAGCCTCATTTTAACAACCATATTCTTGTGAATGAGCGTAGCTGTCACATCTCTTCTCAAAGATAAGTTTCCACCATTCTAGTGAGTCTTTCACTCTGTATTTCTACAATTTTGTACATTTCGCTCATTAAAATAAATTGTGTATTACAATTTCTATGTGTTTATGGTTATATCTCTGATATATCTATGTTATATTATTGGATATCTGATATATCTATGTACATTTATTTATTATATCTCCACTCTCATTTCATGCCGAAAATAATCTGGATCAGTGGTATCAGAGCAAGTGCAAGATACCAGATATATAAAATATGCAGAACAGAAATGAAATGCTAGAAATGGCAGAATAACAGTAAAATATCCAGCATAATCTTCACAATACACAGAAATGATATACGAATTAGCAATAGAAATAACACTTTGATTTAGATAGAAATGTTCACAGGCGTCTTCGAGGGGGCAACCTCCAGTCGAGCAGTGCTCTGTTACAATAATCTCCAAGCTAGGGTTTTCATACCCTCGACCCTTATTTATACTAAATATGTCTATTAAGAGAAGCATCTAGAGGAAGATCCTTCTAGAAGCGGAAGCTTCTATTAGGTCTTCTTACATCCACCTTATTCTATTTTATTGAAAGGCCTTATTAATATTGAACTTTATTACATCAGAATACATTGATCTACCTATGTGCAGGTTAGGACCTTAACATGTCCGCCCCCTTAAAAACAGCCTTGTCCTCAAGGCTTGATATGTGGAAATTGCTGCAGAATGGTAGCTGGTTCCCAAGTGGCATCTGTTGGAGTCATATCTTTCCATTGTACTAGCACTTCCTTGATGGTTCTCTGATGCAGGCGACACTCACGCTGGTCCAAAACTGCTTCTGGTTGTAGCCAAATGGATCCTTCTTCAGCTAACTCTGGAAGGTTGGTTTGAATTTGGCACCTGGTTCCAATCACCTTCTTCAAGCATGAAACATGAAAAACAGGATGTAGCTTCGACTGACTGGGCAAAGATAATTGATATGCGACTTGTCCCACACGCTTGAGAACTGTGTAAGGGACATAAAATTTGGGTGCTAGCTTTTGACACTGCTCGGCCTTGAGGGAAGTTTGCTTATATGGTTGCAGTCACAGAAACACCTGATCCCCTTCTAAAAATTGACGTTCGGAGCGACCTTGATATGCTTGCTGCTTTATTCTATTCTAGGACATGACCAATTTCTCTTTAAGGGTATGAAGGATATCCTCTTGGACTGTAAGTGTTTGGTCAACCGCTTGGACCTTTGAGGTACCCGCTAAGTATGAGAGAACTGAAGGTGGCTTCTGTCCATACACTGCTTCAAAAGGAGTCATGCGAGTGGCTGTATGGTATGTAGTGTTGTACCACCATTCAGCGAGGGGTAACCATTGAGCCCACTGGTGTTGTTTTTCAGAGGCAA
>ML801589.1:63399-79647 GCA_009831015.1 Picea engelmannii
AGAAGCTTCTATTAGGTCTTCTTACATCCACCTTATTCTATTTTATTAAAAGGCCTTATTAATATTGACCTTTATTACATCCGAATACATTGATCTACCTATGTGCGGGTTAGGACCTTAACAACAAGCTGCTCTTGATAATTTTTTAGTGCTTGTCCCTGACGAGGTCTGAGTATAGCAAGTTGGGTCTCGAGATTGTCTCTCTTGAGGACAATATCTCTCGCATGCCCAAGAAACCCTCCATGGAGGAATAAAATATAGACTACAGAGTTGGAGATTCTATTAATCTATTGTTTGAGCAAGCTCTCACATGGCATAGGGATGAAATGATGGAGAAATTTTCGCACATCCTTCAATGCCTGTCGATAACAACATGCGCGTCTTCATTAAGAGACCACTTTGGATTCACCTCTCCTTTCAAGGTAGAAGTTGATTTTTATATTCCCATATTTGAAGGGTTGATTGATGCAGATGCCCTAGAAAAATGGTTAAATCTATCAGAAGGTTATTTCTTTGTTCATAAATTTTCCGACATGGAAAAGATCACCTTTGTACTCCTTAAGGCTCCCCCCCATGTCAAACATTGGTTGGAAAATTACTGGGTGGAAAGTTCTATTAGCACAAGAATTTGCAGCTAGAAGAGGCATGCCTTTCCTAAAGGTAGCTCAAAAAACTTTTATAGGCAGGACAAAGAAGCTACACTTCTCCTCATCTCCTTCAGTAGCCAACATCAAGGTCATAAAGCCTTTCACAAGATCATCAAATATTAAATAGGCTGTTGGAGAACAGTCCCTTCCAAAATTCTCTATCCTACAAAAGAAGAAAAATAAGGGCCAAGGCATTGGAAAGCTTGTGTCCCTTTTTGCAAAGATAAACAATTGATGAAACATTAAATCTGCCACCTATACATTCTTCTAATACTTATTGTTCAGAGTTTTGGGTTTTCACAAATAATTAATCCCTTCATCAGTAGTAGAGAAGACATTCCGTAATGCTATGGTGCTATGGAATAGTCTATTTTTGATGTTCCACCAGTTTGCTACCTACAATGTTGTTGATTAGCCTAAAGCTAATGGTACTGCCACTACCCAAAGTTGCTACCCATTCTACACATGTCCAAGTGAAGGTGTTGCGTATTTTTATGGCACTACCTAAAGTTTGATAGAACACACAGGTGGGCGCTACCTACATTTTGATAGGAGACACAGATAGACGGTACCTAAATTCTCTCCCTAAATTCTGGCAAAAACCAAACCGTGCAAAGACGTTTCTGCCAGTTTTGAGTGACAAACTTAAAACTTGTACTATGAACAATTGAGAAAGTATTTTTTAAAACTGGAGAATATTTTTTTTCATGACATACCAAATAACAAAAATCTCTCTCATTTTTTCAAAATGTGTTATGTTTAGAGATATATTTGACATAGAAGTGGTGCTATGGAATGTGCTGCTAAAACTGTGTTTTAAGACTGTTGAACTAACAGTTTTGACCAGTTGAATTCCAGAAGGATTTCTGGGTGAACTAAGATGAATTTTCAAAATATGAAGGAGTTTATTGTCAATAACAGGCCCATGAACATTAACCTCTTTCAGTTTTCACACATGTGTCACAGATTGGGATATTCGAAAGAATCTTTGAGCCCTATGTTTTCAGTTTTCATGATTTCCTGTTTGAGACATATTTTTGTGACACATGTTGCGGCCATCTGGAGATGAAATTAAAGAAAATGTGAGAGGTTTTTCTTCATAATGAGCTTATCTACAAAAATTGTTCTCATATTTTACACATATTTTATGGTTTGAGAATTACAAGTGGAGTTTGGAATCCTATTTTTCAGAATTTCGCCTCCTGAAAAGCAGGAAATTAGTTAAAACGTGTCATTTTCTGTTTGTAGTTGTTTCTATTTTGGGAAAGGGGTTGGAGTTCGAATAGGTGAGCTGGAAAGGACCTATATGAATATATATTCATTGTAAAAGAGGGTAGGAGTTTTGGATTCATGATCCAAGAGAGGAGAGACCCAATAGTTTTGTTGTAAGCTTTTAAAGAAATGATAATGAGTTGCAGGGTATGAAAGCTTGATGTTTTCCTCAAAGACTTGTCTTAGTTTTTTATGTGAAAGATCTAAGTTGATGAGTAAGAATTTTGATCAGATAGTTTATTCTCTATGTGTTATCATACTTCTTATATTTTCTTCTATTAGATGTGGTTTTGTTTATATAAGGATTGTATGAACATAGTTTATGCTGAGGATTTTGTGATAAGGATTATTACAACAGCTGCCACATACACATCTTTTCCATTCTGTGATGTTTTGAAAGGTTTTCTAACTATTACAGATTCTTCCTATAGTGACTGAAAGCAGGTTTCTTTTCAGTCTTAGCTACACTTTGTGTTTTTCCTGATTTCTTCATTCACACTTATTTGATCTTAGAACTGATCTAGGGCCTTATTCGCCCTGATTTGCTGCCCATAGGATTTTAAGTCAATATTTTTGTATTTCATGGACTCCATGCCCAATGGCTTCATTGCCTTCTTCATTAATTTTACCACACTCAAAGTTTTCTAAAACCCAAGTTATCCAATCAAGTCTTTTTATTTCTATGTTACCGAGCTTACTCTTATTTATAGTCTGGGAGTGACTCTTGGAGTGATAACATAAATGGCGTTGTTGTTGGGGGACATATTTGAGCATATTGAAGAGTTCCCTGGGAAGAACGACATAGATCCATCTCTTGATGGTAGACAAGAGAGGGATACAAAAAATTGACTGTAATCATCTACATGGCGACTCCACAATCAAAGACTCCATTGGGGACGATCCTGTTGACAGAAAGATGACCAGGTATCAGTTCATTACTTTTATACATGAACTTTTGCTATTCTTTATCAACTCTTTCATGCTTTTCCCTTCACATGTCAAGAGGATTATTTTCTGTTTTTTTTATTCCTATGATCACCAACCTACCTTCATATATCCAACCTTAGAAGAGGAAATCTTGTAGCCTTATGTTGTTGATGTTGATCCTATATCCTCATTACAACTCGTTCCTAAAGATGAGTTCTGCATTCCAATTCCTCCTGAGTCAGAGCATTCTTGTAACCTTGAGGAAATTAAGATTGATTCTAAACCTACTCAGACTTCAACACCTTTGGGCATTAATTATCAACCTTGTCATCAACCTATTAACCTTCATGATCAACCCACTACCTTTCAAATTAAAATTAGGATGAAGATGTTCAAGTCTTTAAGGCTGCCCTATCTCCTTCGTCCTTACCCTGTTGACTGCTTTGAATATCTTCCCCGGTTTTCTGGAGAGAATCAAATTTCAGCTGAGAGGCACTTGGAATATTTTGAGGATTTTATTGATCGGTTTGAGATTGTCCATGAAAATGTGATCATGAGATTGTTCTCTAAATCTTTGATCAGATATGTTGTTGTATGGTTTAAGGGTTTGAGAGATGATTCTATTTTCTCTTGGGCGACTTCTCTAATGATTTTTTGAAGTATTGGGGTGATAACAAATCATTAGATTCATACCTTGATGATTTTTGTTCTTTGAAGAGAGAGCAAGATGAAGCTTTTTTTGTTTTTAATAGAATATTTTATGGCATTTATCATGATATGACTTTGGAGATCCGGCCTACAGAGATAACTGCCATGATATATTAGGTTATGGGTCTTCCTTCAGAACTTACCCTTTTCCTGTTAGAAAGGAAGTCTTCATCCTTAAGGAGCTTGTTTGAATATGCCCAAGGAGTGGAGGAAAACATCTGTGCTTCTAGGAGGATCTGAGAGCAGGTTGACTTTGAAAATCTGCATGAACATGAACAAGGGAATTGTCAGTACATTTCAAATTTTTAGCAAGAAAACAATGAGTGTGAATCATATCTAGGACAACAACAAGGATGTAAGTATGTGTCAAATTATGAATCAGATTCCTCAATGATTGCAGATGTTTCAATGAACAAGTATGCATGTCAAATTCAGGAGAAGTTTTCAAACAATGTTGAAGATGAAATAGTTGATGACTACATTGATAACTATATGTTTCTTATTGATCAAAATCCATACGATGTAAACCCTGTTTTGTCATCCTCTTGTGAGAACTATTCTAAAGAGGAAGTTGTAATGATTGATGATCAATTGGATGACTCACCAGTTGTTGATCCAAATCCTCTTGCTATGGATATTCAAGAGGTTTCCAATTTACCTCATGACGAGTATTATGATGATTATGACATTTATCTTCTAGAGAAACCATTTGTAGGGTCATATCCAAGAGATGATTCTTTTCAGCAGTCTTATGAAGGTTTATGACCCACACATTTCAGCCATGATGATAGAAAACAAAAAGGTAGCGTGTTTGATGAAGGAAATGCTCTACCCCTATGCTTTTCTTCATTCCAATTTTTGAAAGAGAGAGTTCACCATCTTATAAACCAACAACCTTCTGAAGATGTTATTGATCCCATAGTTTGTTGTGCGGAAGGTTTTACCAATTCAAGTTTGCAACCATCAAGTAGTTGTGAATTTGAAAGTGAAGATGATGAAGATACAAATATTTTAAGTGATCATGGATATAAGAATAGTTAGGCATTTTTCTATTCGAATCATTCATTTCCTAAAACTTTATTTCAAGAACAAGTTGGTCAACAAACAATTTTCCTTTCTTCCTTTGAAAATCAAAATCACATTTCTTTTGAAGGACATCAGGGGTCATTTTCAAACTCTTTCCAGACTGATGGTGAGTATAAAGGATTGAAACAAAAAACAACATATGAAACTGAAGATAATTGTTTTATATGTGTTGATCAACAAGAGGTTTTTCTTCATGAGATGGAAGATCCTTTTGCCACATGTTTGCAGTCAATGAGTGATTTTAAGTTTTCAGATTTGGTTAGACTTGATGAAACTGATTTCAAACTCTTAGATGCATTGCCTTTAATTAGGTATTCCTTGTTGCCTTTGAAGAAACACATCAAAGAATCAAACCAGTGGACGAGATGTTTGCATGGCTACATTGGATTTTTCATTTCACTTGATCAAACAGCTTAGGGGCTAGCTTAGGGTAGGTAGGTTGCATGAAATAATCTGAACACCCTGAGCATCTATTCCAGTAGTTAAGTTTTCAGTTTTCATTTGGTTTCAGTTGAAGGTCACTGGTTAGAGAAGTTTGCATAGGTTAAAGGTTGGGAGAAACCCAATGGATAAGGCACTGAAACTATAAGATATATTAGATCCTCACAGGGAGGACTCTATCCCCCATGGAGCCTATGTTAGCACAAGAATTTGCAGCTAGAAGAGGCCTTCCTTTCCTAAAGGCAGCTCAAAAAACTTTTATAGGCAGAACAAAGAAGCTACACTTCTCCTCATCTCCTTCAGCATCTAGCATCAAGGTCAGAAATCCTTTCACAAGATCACCAGCTCTTAAAGAGGCTATTGAAGAATAATCCCTACCAAAAGTATCTATCCTATAAAAGAAGAAAGATAAGGGCCAAGGCATTGGAAATCTTGTGTCCCTTTTTGCAAAGATAAACAATTGATCAAACATTAAATTTGCCACCTATACATGCTTCTAATACTTATTATTCAGAGTTTTGGGTTTTCATAAAGAATTAATCCCTTTAGAAGTAGTAGTGCAGACACTCCGTAGCGCTATGGCGCTACATAATACTCTATTTTTGATGTTCCACCAGTTTGCTACCTACAATGTTGTTGATTCGCCTAAAGCTAATGGTACTGCCACCACCCGAAGTTGCTACCCCTTCTGCACATGTCCAAGTGAAGGTGCTGCATATTTTTATGGAGCTACCTAAATTTTGACAGAACACACAGGTGGGTGCTACCTAAATTTTGACAGGAGACACAAACGGGTGCTACCTAAATTCTAGCAAAAACCAAACTGTGCAAAGACGTTTATGCCAGTTTTGAGTGACAAACTTAGAAGTTGTACTATGAACAATTGAGAAGGTATTTTTGAAAACTAGAGGAATTTTTGTTCGTAACATACCAAATAACAAAAACCTCTCTCATTTTTTCAAAATGTGTTTGTTAGAGATATATTTGACATAAAAGTGGTGCTACAGAATGTGCTGTTGAAACTCTGTTTTAAGACTGTTGAACTGACATTTTTGACTAGTTGACTTCCAGAAGGATTTCTGGGTGAACTAAGATGAATTTTCAAAATCTGAAGGAGGTTATTGTCAAGAATGGGTCCATGAACATTAAAATATTTCAGTTTTCACAAAGGTGTCACGGATTGGGATATTTGAAATAATCTTTGAGCCCTATGTTTTCTGTTTTCATGATTTCATGTTTGAGACATATTTTTGTGGCACCTGTTGCGACCAACTGGAGATGAATTTAAAGAAACTGAGAGAGGTTTTTCTTCATAACGAGCTTATATACAACAACCATTCTCATAGTTTACACTTTTGTTATGGTTTGATAATTACAAGTGGAGTTTATAAGCCTATTTTTCAGAATTTCACCTCCTGAAAAGCAGGAAATTAGTTAAAACATGTCATTTTCTATTTGTAGTTGTTTCTATTTTGGGAAAAGGGGTTGGAGTTTGAATAGGTGAGCTAGAAAGGAACTATATGACTATATATTCATTGTAAAAGAGGGTAGGAGGGTTGGCTTCATGATCTAGGAGAGGAGAGATCGAAGAGGTTTGTTGTAAGCTTTTCAAGAAATGATAATGAGTTGTAGGGTATGAAAGCTTGATGTTTTCCTCAAAGACTTGTTTTAGTTTATTATGTGAAAGATCTCAGCTGATGAGTAAGACTTTTGATCAGATATTTTATTCTCTATGTGTTATCATACTTCTTATATTTTCTTCTATTATATGTGTTTTTGTTTATCTAAGGATTGTATGAATAGAGTTTATGTTGAGGATGTTGTGATAAGGATTATTACAACAACTGCCACATACACATCTTTTTCATTCTGTGATGTTTTGAAAGGTTTTCTAACTATTACATATTCTTCTTGTAGTGACTGAAAACATGTTTCTTTTCAGTCTTAGCTACACTTTGTGTTTTTCCTGATTTCTTCATTCACACTTATTTGATCTTAGAACTGATCTAGGGCCTTATTCGACCTGATTTGTTGCCCATAGGATTTTAAGTCAATATTTTTGTATTTCATGGACTCCATGCCCAATGGCTTCATTTCCTTCTTCATTAATTTTACCACTCTCAAAGTTTCCTAAAACCCAAGTTATCCAATCAAGTCTTTTTATTTCTATGTTACCAAGATTACTCTTATTTATAGTCTGGGAGTGACTCTTGGAGTGATAACAAGTTCCACAAAGGATTCTAGAATATATGGGGCCGATCCCACTTGGGATTGTTTTGTGGATGTGATTAAGGAAAAATATTACCCAGTTGGTAACTATGACGACAAGTACATGAGATGGACCACACTGTGGCAAGAGAGGGGCCAAACAATGTATGTGTTCACAAATACTTTTCATACATTGTGCACTAAGCTAGGTATCAAAGACTCCGAGGAACATCAAGTTTTGAAATATCATAGGTCTCTGCATAGGTACATCCTAGTCGAAATGGATTTCATGGACATATCATCACTAGGAACTACCTATCAATATGCTGTCAAAATTGAGCATAAATTTAGGCACCATAAAAAATGGGAGTTCGAGGCTACAAATCCACAACAACCAAAGTATGGAAAATAAGTCCCTAACAACCAACATCTAAAAAACCAGTCCCAGCTACAGGAAAAAAAGGGTAATGGAAAGATGAAGAACGACACTAGAAAGTGGTGCAATTTCCACAAAATCCCCTGGCACAACACTAGTGAATGTCGCTCAAAACAATCATTGGTGGTTGAGATCAAAGAAAAGGAGCCGAACCCTGATTCATAAATTAATGGGAGAAGATAGATCATAAACGTAGACCACACTAC
Organism: Picea engelmannii; assembly: GCA_009831015.1. NCBI lineage: Eukaryota > Viridiplantae > Streptophyta > Pinopsida > Pinales > Pinaceae > Picea > Picea engelmannii. Next base: position 71,331 of record ML801589.1, read on the forward strand.
TACTGTCGCGACCACAACAATTCAACTAGAAGAACCAACAGATCCTGAAGAGGGGGAGCACCTTTTTCATTCACAGATGTGGGTGAAGGGGACCCCGCTACATTTATTGTTGATAGCAGAAACTAGAGGAACCTCATGTCAGCAAAGGTTGTCAAATAGTTTGGATTGTCGACAACACCACGCCCATAGCCATACAACTTCGGGTGGCTTCACCAGGCACGAGATCTCTGTGTCAAACAACAATGTTGATGGTCATACGACATCCAACCCTTCAAGGATGAGGTATTATGTGATATTTCCCCACTGGATTTCTATGATGTTCTTTTGGGCCAACCATATATGTGGAAGAACCATGCTATTTATGAGTCTCAACCCTGTAGTGTCATTGTTACTCTAGGTAGTCATCTCTACAGGATACCAGAGGTAGTCCTGACTACTATCCCACCAAAACAATGCCACAAAGTATTCTCTCATATTACAAAATTTAGCCTCTTCACAATCTGTTCATAAGGTGAACAGAAATACACTGCAATCATTGCAGCCTTGGCCCAAGACCTTTCTTTCCAAAAGAAACATATTGCAAAAGAGAAAGAAAATATGGGTTCTTCACCTCCAATGGTACCTACACAATACCCAGTCAAGACAAGATACAACAGGTTGGTTGAACATATTCAACCCCTCCAACAACAGATTCTTGACAATGTTCAACAAGCTAAGCAGTGCGACTTCTCCAGCAAGGCAATCAACTCACCAAGGTTTAAATTCAACAAACGCTTCCTCCTCTTCCCCAAAAACTCAAAACAATGGAGATAATTTCTTCCTAAGGAAGGAGGATTGATCCAGGAGGATCTTGGTGGCCACCCACCTATTCCAACTGGCTCAAAATAATTTTTTGGCAACTTACTATTTTTAGCAGTTGTTTGGGTCCCAAACTTTCGGGGCCATTTTGAGGGCCTAAACAACGTTTTTTCACGATCGAGCATCTCATTAATATCCTAACACTTGGATTGATCCCCCAAAATGAATATCCTCGTTGATACCTTTCCAACAATCTATCCTGTGCCCCAAACAAAGATCTTATGCCAAAGTTACGCCCATGGGAAGTTGATACACCAAACTACCCAAAATAGGGTCCTCAAAACTATTGGTTTTTCATCTTCCGGGGTTAGGGTTTTGGATTTTATATATGTTAAAAAGGCCTTTGGAGGCTCATTGTAAAAACCATCTTCTTGCAAATGAGCGTAGCCATCACATCTCTTCTCATAGATATGCTTCCACCATTCTAACAAGTCTTTCAGTATGTATTTCTACAGTTTTGTACATTTCACTCATTAATAGAAATTGTGTATTATTGTATCTCTGTGTTTATGGTTATATCTATGATATATCGTTGTTATATTATTGGATATCTAATATATCTCTGTACATTTGTTTATTACATCTCTTCTCTCATTTCATTCCAAAAATAATTTGGATCACATATCAGAGGAAAGGAAAACAAAGTGGCTGATGCACTCATCCGAAGGGTGCATGAAATACATGCTATAGTAATTAGCATGTACCAGATAGATTTGTGCGACAAAATTTTGGAAGTTTCCAAATCATATCTACACTATATGGATATAAGTGAAAATTTACAACAAGGTGTGCCACAACAGAAGTTTGAATATTATGAGTTGAGAGAGGATGGGATCCTCATGTATAGATGCAGAGTCTATGTGCCAAATGATCAAGAGTTGAAGAACTTGATTTTTTTAGATATGCATAAGGTTCCTTATGCTGGAAATCTAGGTTACCAGAAGACCATTGTCACAGTCAAGAAGCAATATTTTTGGCCAGGTATGAAAAAAAAAGTTGCATATTTTATTGCGAGATGTATTGAATGTCAGAAGTTCAAGATTGAGCATTGATATCCAACTACTTTTCTACAACCTTTGCCTCTTCCTGAGTGGAAGTGGGAAGTTATGACCATGGAATTCATAACTAAGTTTCCTATAACTTATAAACAATGTGATTCTATTATGCTATTGGTGGACAAGCTTACGAAATTTTCCCATTTTATTCTAGTAAAGTCAGCGCACAAAGCAGTCGACATTGTTGAGATATACATGCACAAAGTTTCTAAGATGAATGGTGTACCTAAGACAATTGTGTCTGACAAAGATTCCAAATTCACCTTGAATGTTTGGAAAGGACTATTTAAGGGATTTGGAACAAGTCTAAATTTCAACACAACATATCACCCTGAGACAAATGCTCAGACTGAGAGAGTAAATTGGGTGATTGAAGACATGTTGAGGATGTATGTGATGGATAAACCATCGAAATGGGAAGACTACATTCATTTGGTAGAGTTTGTTTACAACAATGGGTATCAGGCATCTTTAAACATGAGCCCATTCGAGGCACTTTATGGTAGAAAGTGTAACACACCTATAAGTTGGGATAACCCGACAAACCACGTAGTAGTGGGGCCATATTTACTCCGATAAATGGAGGAGCAGATGGTAAAGATAATGAATAATTTAAAAGTTGCCCAAGATAGGAAGAAAAGATGCGCAAATAAAGGTAGAACCCATAGGGAATTTAGAGTGGGTGATCACGTGTTTCTAAAAGTAAAGGCCAAACACAGTTCCTTGAAGTTGGGAAAATTTTATAAGTTAGCAACGCGCTACCGTGGGTCATTTAAAATCCTTCAAAGGATTGGTTCTATCACTTATATGCTTCCATTGTCTGTGTCCTTATGCATTCATAATGTTTTCCACGTGTCATTGCTTAATAAGTATGTACCTGATGCTAATCATATTATTCATTGGAATGTAATTCAAGTGGGGCTATAAGGTGGATTTCAAGTGCGACCGATATGCATATTGGATCAGAAAGTCAAGCAGCTCTAGAATCAATCCATGGAGCTTGTAAAGGTCCAATGGACCTGGTACGGTCATGAGGATGCAACCTGGGAACACGAGGATGTTATGTGAGTAGAGTATCCTCATATTTTTGAAGCTTTTTGAAATTTTGTATGTACATGTGTATATGATGCACGGAGGATAGTGCATAAATAAGGGGGAGGGGATTATAGTGTTCCTGATTCAGATACCTTTGTAATTATACATATAGGCTGGTGAGATGATTGGTACATGTGTAAATGTAATGAACATTTAGGCTGGTGAGCCAAGGACACCTGGTTTTGGTGTTGCGCGCATTAGAATAGTGCATGAAGAAGTGTTAACAAAGATAGGGTGCACACATTAGGTGTTGCATGCACCTAGGTAGCTTCCCACATTGCACTATGTCGCACACACTTGGGTTAGTGCACATGAATGAATGGATATGTATGGAGGATGGAGAGCCTATATGATTATGAGGTTGGTGAGACTGGATGTAGATAGGTCAATGCGCCTATCCATGTAAATATAACCTTGAATATTAATATAATATTACATTTTTGCACATTGTCTGACTCAGACAAAAAGATATGGGGGGGACCTACTCCACCAGAAAAAAGAAGAAGGAAAAAGGGGGTGATTTGTAAGTCTTAGGAAATATTTTATAATACTTCTAGGAAAAATGTAATGTTAGATATATTATTATTATTATCCTAAGTTCCCAAGGGTATGGAACTGGTCACCAAGTGGCTTAAAGCTACTTCTAAAAGTGACAAGTGTCAATTGGAAGACATGCAATATATATTGTTGGCCTTAATGTATTTAGGGGGGGGATTTTTTGTTTTGTGGATGTTGCAAGCTCTGGTGAGCAGAAAGGGGGTCAAATAGTATGGAAAATCCAATTATTACCTTATCTGTCGGAGAAGCTTGTTGGGAATTGTGGGATTGTATCCAGAGTTTTACTATCAAAGATATGGGTTGACAGACTATGAGTAGTCTCTTTGAGTTAGAGACTGGCTATTGTGGAGTGGTTTCCGGATCCATGAGAAAATTCTCCATGTGATATTTTTTGCTAGGAATTATTTCTTTGTGCATTGGGCATTAGTCACAAGGATCAGAGACTTCTTGTTTGACCTATTACTGGTAACCTTGGGAAGGAAATTGGGGCAGCTGAGGGACTAGTGAGCATAGAAGGGGAAAAATTCCTTGGGTGTGACAGGTGTGTGGGGGATGAGGTACTGTGGGCTAGTTGCAATAGCGGGCACCTAGACTTGGACAATTCTGGTTAATTTTCATACCATAGCTTGTTGCTAGGACCCTTTTTTCCCTGGTGGAGTTGAGCCCCATCTCGGAGGTGACCTGTTGCTATAATTTTAAGAGAAACAATGTCTATGGCTGGGAGGAATGTCTGAGTCAAGGAATCAATTAATGATTTTCATTAAAGATAAGTGTTCTTTATGTGTTTGTCTTGTTTATTGCATTCTTATTATCTATGTTTGACATGAGTTTATTCTTGTATGACATTGCATATAAGTATTCGATGTTATTTTTTTTTAATGATGCTTACACCTATAAGTACAATACATATAGGCTATAAGTGTAGCTATGATTGGATATAACCATAATGACTAGTTTTTCCTGCTATGTTAACTTGGAGATTTTGGTTAAGTCATTAAGAGGAGGATTGAGTGGTTGAGTTTACAAAATGGTAGCTTGTGTGCACCAAGGGGATGGAAATTTGAGTCTATGGACAAAAAATTAGATTCCATGCACAATGAAATATGAGTTGTCACATGACGCTTGATGGTTGTGCATGAGGTTGTGATTTGTGAACAGTATGATGGTGCACTCTATTGGTGCACATAGTTTTGAGTTACTTCCACTGCTAAGATCAGGTTGTAAGAAGAAACTTGCTTCCACTGTTATAAGTTGTGAGACACAGCTCAATTTGGGTTGAGTGTGTTAAAGTAGATCTGACATAGTATACTTCTAGAGTAACATTGGTCAATTATATGCTGTGAATGTTACAGTTTAGTTGACTGAGTGCTCCTAAAGTTGAGGTTGTGTGAAGTGGCCATACTGGGGTGGCTAGGGACATTACACTAGACTCAAAGGAACTTCTAATGACTACTTATTCTAAGATTTTAAAGAAGTACCAAGGGATATATAATTGTTGTAATTCACCCTTCCAAAGTGGTAAAAAATGTAGTGCATTCAAGTACTTAGTATTCAACAAGCATAAATTTCAAGTGGATTATGGTATCATTTTTTTTTCTTGAAAAGTAGATTTAAAGGTATTTAAAGTGGTGGATTGCAGCTAAGATTTTATTGAATATAGAAAAGGTTACAAGGTATGCAAGTGATTGTTCATTTTCAACCTCAAAACCTTAGTAAAAAAGGGGAAATCATCATGTATTTCAACTAGGGTAAGATAATCCAATGCCATTTGTTGCCACTAAAAAATGAAGTTCATCTACTTACATACCAAATTTTAGCTTCAAATTTGCAAGATTTCTCCCATTTCTTGTATTAAACCCTCCTTTGAAAAAAATGTTGAAATAAAGAGTAAAGTATGTTCAAATGAGGCTATGGAAATGTTGGGGAATATTATGGATGTTTGTGATAGATTTATCATTTCAGTATCCATAGGAGGAGTTGATTATAGAAAATAAATAAATGAATGGTTGGATTTGGAGAGGCTTGGAAGTATTTTATTCAAACATATTCCAATTATGCATGGAAAACCTCTTTGGGATTTTATTTGCAGAATCTCCTAGGCTTGTATATGATAAATATATACATGACAAAGGGTGTGGAAAACACGAGGGGGGATTATAATAGATCTCGAGGAAAAAAATGGAAATAAATTTTTCTTGTGGACTAGGAACATCGACAAACAATCAAGCCAAGTCCTATGCTCTTCTTCAATGCCTCCTCCTCGCAAAGAAATCCAACATAATATATTTTATTACCATAAGAGAGTAAAGTATCATTTTCAAATTGATGGTTATGAACTCAACTCCAACAAATAATAAGATAGCCTTGCTCATTGCATGGATCAACAAGGAGGTTAAAACTATGAGAATGGTCTCATACTTTCAAGTATTGAGAGATCATGTAAGACACCCAACCCCTTAAGTACCTTTTTAATGGACGAGGTATTAAAATTTTTCTTTTCCTCAACCATCTCAAAGCCTCTTCTCAAGGGCACCAACATCTTCTAGTCTTCAATAAATTTCCAATCACTTCCTCCATACTCAAAACTGAGCTCTGGATCATAATTTATGGCCTTATAAAGTTACTTAGTCCTTTATTGGTCAAAATCCACCTCACTATGATCAGGGGATCAAATTTTGCTCAAAAATTCAAAGTCCTTGGAATCGCTTCAAATTGAACGAGAGCGTAGGCCTCATCGTTTCGAATCCAACACAACTCATTTGGGTTCAAACAGATGTCGGGAGTGATATATATCACGTTCTATTCAAAATGGCAAACATGCAAAAAAGGGATGCTGACTGTACAATCCGTACAATCCATACGGACGATGACATGGCAGGCTGTACGATGATGTGGCAGATAGTTATTGGATAGTTGGCATGTGACATGGTTTGTTGGCAGCGAATGGGATGGAGACACATGGCCCAATCAATGGCTGCCACGTGTCACATGTTTGTTGGTTAAAATCTTTGCACTCAACAGGAGTCGACACTGTGACCTCCGGGGTAGGGTAAAGCTTTGGGAAAGGCTGCCCAACCGGCGTGCCCGCACATGTTACTTGATATATATATGCGTTGCAATGTATTTAACATAGTACAAATGTATGTTGGGGCATGGACTGGGCTGGGGCTAAGCCCCGGCCCGTGGTTATATGTTATATTACATGCGACTAGAGCTACAGTGGTTAGACCCACTGTAACATATGTTATAACCGTTTGAATGCGTGGTTTGGTATGACATGTGACAAACATATATATGTGTGCGGGTTTAAAACATTACGGTTATCAACGGTTTTAACTTAATCCCTGTTGTTTTATAGCACGTGGTCATGTGATGAACATGTGCCCACGGGACTTGGTAATTAAGGCCGACATGTAACTGTTCGACAGTTTGGACCGGTTGTGCGGTTGCACCCAGTGCCAAGTTTTTATTCTTTAAATTGCGTGTGGGATAGGTTGAGCCAAGGGAGGTGTGTTTTGTAGATGCAGAGACAACAAGCTTGAAGGGGAGACTTCCAGGAAGCCTATCTACTTCAATTTTTGGCCAAACGAGGTGCCGAAAAAGCCCAGCTAGGGGTTTTTGGATGTTTTGAAGCCATTAGAGCAGTCTATTTGGAATTTTGAGCATTTTAAAGCACATTTTTGAGCACTGTGAACAAATAATACAAATGATCCATTGGAAGCTGGACCAGGAGATGTTGCCCAAGAGAGGGGTGAACTGCTTTATCATTTGTTGTGTTATGTGTTTTTTGTTCATTGATTATGCTACTATTTATATGCATATTGAATGAGTAAATAATATTAAAGTTGTGTTGCAAATTTGATCCATTTTCATTTTAACACATAAATTTAACTTGCAAATATTTTCAAGAATACAAGTCTTCTTCATTTTTAGATCAAGTTGGTATCAGAGCATAGGTTTTTGAAGTCTTGATTATTTGCAAGTGTTTTGTTTTCTGATGTTCACAAGGTTGAAACTCAGAAGAGGAGAAGGTCAAATTGTAGAGCCAAGTTCTCATCCTTCAAGGAGGAAGTATATACCATCACCGCAAGTTTCAAGGAGGCATTCACCAAGTATGGATCATGAAGAGAGTCATGAACATGTTCCTGCAGAAGATGAAGATCTCAAAAAAGATGTCATGGAAATGAGAGAGATGATGAAGATCTTGATAGAAAGGAATACAAGGTTGCAAGGTGAAGGCTCCAACCCTTCAAAGTATAAGGGAGACATTGGTGATAAAAATCCAAATGGAAATGGAGGGAATGGTGCTTCTCCACCACCCTCTCCTCCATCTTCTTCTTCTTCTTCTACCAATTCAAGACCTCTTCCGAATTCTCCAAAGGGACATGGTAAAACTCCTTCACAAATTCCTTCATTAAAGCTTGATATTAAATTCGAATTGCCAATATACAATGGAGAAGTTAATGCTGAGAAATTAGATAATTGGATTCGTCAGATTGAGGTGTATTGTAGGATACAAAAAATTCAAGATGATGAAACTAAGATTCATCTTGCTTCTTTAAGATTGGATAGTGAAACACTCATTTGGTGGGAATCCAAGACTTAGGAGGTGTTGACGGGCGAAATTGACCGTCCGTCAACTGGGAGAGTGGAACCGGTCCGGGGTTGTCTAAATAACCCAAGCCGTTTGGAATGGACCACCCTGACGAGTTTAACGGCTCCGTTGGCCACTCTAAGGTCTTCTATGAAAA
>ML801589.1:97980-129152 GCA_009831015.1 Picea engelmannii
AAAGTTGTTTTTGAAGATGTCCAAATGTGAATTTGGAAAGACTTCACTTATTTACTTAGGGAATATTGTTGGTGGAGGTGAATTAAAAATTGATCCCTCCAAGGTCAAAGTCATATTGGAATGGCCCAAGCCCAGCAATGTGATAGAGGTAAGAATTTTTTTGGGAGCAGCCCAATATTGGAGGAAGTTTAGTGCTAAATTTTCTTCCATTGCAGCTCCATTACATGCAGTGACAAGTGTCAAGCAAGTTTTTCAATGGGGAGACAAGCAATAGAAGGCTTTTGATACTTTGAAAGAGAAGATCAATTCAGTGCCAGTTATTTCACTTCCAAATTTAAGACAACCTTTTGAAATCCAAACAGATGCAAGCAATTATGCAATGGGAGCAGTTTTGCTACAGCATGGTAAGCCCATTTGTTTTCATTTTGAGACTTTTAATGGTGCCGTAATTAACTATCCTACTTATGATAAGGAATTGTATGCATTGGTACAAAGTGTGAAAAAATGGAAACATTATTTGTTGGGGAAAGAAACCATTGTTCACACCGATCATCAACCACTATAATACTTACAATAAAAAACAAAGCTACAACAAGCTAGGCACTTCAGATGGATGGGTTTAATGCAACAGTTCCACTTGGTCATCAGGTATAAGAAGGGTATTTATAACAAAGTCACTGATATGCTTTCAAGGCCTATTATTAGTGCTTCAGTTATTCTTAAGCATAGTCCTATCATGCATGAAAGTTATGTTGAGCAATATGCTTTAAATACTGATTTTAAAGAAGTATATGAAACTTTGTGCCACTCTAACCATGTTGAGGAATTGGATTACCATGTGCATGATAATATTTTGTATCATCTTGGCAAGTTATGTATTCCATAGGGGGAAATAATCAACATTATAAGAGAAGCACATTCTTCTCTTATTGCTGGTCATTTTGGTGTAGGCAAGACAGTGGCTAATTTGCAAAGATACTGCTATTGGCCTAAAATGAATGAAAGTGTTTCAAGATATGTTCAAGGGTGTTCATTATGTGCCACAAGTAAACCTAGCAATCGAAAGTTGGGTTTGTATACTCCACTTCCGATTCCTTCTCGTCCTTGGGAAAGCATTTCCATGGACTTTGTAGGTGGTTTACCTATGTCTAGATGAAATCATGATTATCTTTATGTTGTGGTTGATCGATTTAGAAAAATGTGTATTTTGATGCCCTGTACAAAGCAGGTTATAGCTGAATAGATGGCACAAATATTCTTTCAAAATGTTTGGGTGCATTTTGGATTTCCTAAATCCATTATTTCTGATCGGGATTCTTGATTTGTTGGAAGTTTTTGGATGAGTTTATGGGCACTCATGGACACCAAACTTAAAAAGAGCACAACTTTTCATCCACAAACAGATGGTCAGATAGAAGTAGTAAATTGAACAGTGGTGCATCTTCTTCGTGCTTATTGTAGTAAGCATCCTAAACTTTGGGATGATCATTTACATTACATTCAACATGCTTACAATCGAGCTAATCACTCTTCAACTCAAACGTGGCCATTTGAAGCATGTTTTGGCTATTTGCCCAAATCTCCTTTAGATTTTATCTTTGGGAAGGATATTGCTATCGATGGTCAATATGACATCGACAGGGCAGAAAAGTTCATTGAAAAAATTCAGTCGATACATCAAATGGTGCAAGAGCAGTTGGAAAAGAGTCAAGCCAAGTACAAGACGAGACATGAAAAACATCGTGTTGATCACAGTTTCCAAGTTTGAGATGAAGTTTGGATTTACATCAGTAAGTAGAGGCTTAAAGGAGAAGGTAAAAAATTGAAACCAATTCGATATGGTCCATTCAAGATTATTGACAAGATTGGTAACAATGCCTTTCATTTAGATTTGCCTCCTTATATGCAAATGTATGCAGTTGTTAATGTTGAGAATTTGAAATTGTATGAGCCTCCGTTGATTGATGATCAAGGAGAGAATATTCAAATTCATTCTATGGATGATTTTTCCCCATAATATCTTACAGAGATACATGAAGACACCATCCTTGACAGGAGAATGCGAACTTCAAAACGAGGAAATGTGGAGTATCTTCGAGTTGGTCTTAAAGGTACAAATCCAAGCAAAGCCAAGTGGATTGAGGTTGGAAGAGTGAGGGAACTATACCCTCATCTTCAAATAGACTAAAAATAGTATTTTGGAGGTCCAAAAGATTTCCAATGGGGAGGTGTGATCAGTGGATCAAATTTTGCTCAAAAATTCAAAGTGCTCAGAATCGCTTCAAATCGAACAAGAGCATAGGCATTGTCGTTGTGAATCCAATGCAACTCATTTGGGTTCAAACGAACATCAGGAGCAAGAGATATCATGTTCTGTTCAAAATGGCAAACATGCAAAAAAGGGATGCTGACTGTACAGTCTATACAGACGATGATGTGGCAGGTCGTACGATGACATGGAAGATAGTGATTGGATAGTTGGAATGTGACATGGTTTGTTGGTAGTGAATGGGATGGCGACACGTGGCCCAATCAATGGTCGCCACGTGTCACCTGTTTGTTGGTTAAAATATTTGCACTCAGCAGGAGTCGACCCCATGACCTCCGGGGCAGGGTAAAGCTTTGGGAAAGGCTGCCCAATTGACGTGCCCACACATGTTACTTGATATATATGTGCGTTGCAATGTATTTAACATAGTACAAATGTATGTTGGGGCGTGGACCAGGCTAGGGCTAATCCTCGGCCCATGGTTATATGTTATATTGCATGTGACCAGAGCTACGATAGTTAGACCTAACGTAACATATATTATAACCATTTGAATGCATGGTTTGGTATGACATGTGACCAACATATATATGCACGTGGGTTTAAAACATTACGGTTATCAATGGTTTTAACTTAAGCCCTGTTGTGTTATAGCGCGTGGTCATGTGACGACCATGTGCCCACGGGCCTTGGTAGTTAAGGATGACACGTAACTGCTCGACAGTTTGTACTGGTTGTGTGGTTGCGCTCGGTGCCAAGTTTTTACGCTTTAAATTGCGTCTGGGCTAGGTTGAGCCAAGGGAGGTGCATTTTGTAGATGCATAGACAACAAGCTTGAAGGGGAGACTTCCAGGAAGCTTATCTACTTCAATTTTTGGCCAAACAAGGTGCCGAAAAAGCCCAGCTAGGGGTTTTTGGAAATTCTGGAGCCATTGGAGCAGTCTATTTGGAATTTTGAGCATTGTAAAGCACATTTTTGAGCACTTTGAGCAAATAATACAAATGATCCATTGGAAGCTGGACCAGGAGATGTAGCCCAAGAGAGGGGTGAACTCCTTTATCATTTGTTGTGTTATGTGTTTTCTGTTCATTGATTATGCTACTATTTATATGCATCTTGAATGAGTAAATCATATTAAAGTTGTGTTGTAAAGTTGATCCATTTTCATTTTAACACATAAATTTAACTTGCAAATATTTTCAAGAATACAAGTCTTCTTCATTTTTAGATCACACTACCACATGGAATCCACATGGCTCCTTATCACTTGCACCATTTGATGTGGAATTGACATGGAACCTTCCACCCATCCCATCAAACCCTCCAAATCAACTGCTCAGATTGCAAGATACCAGATATATAAAATATGCAGAACATAAATAAAATGCTAGAAATGGCAGAATAATAGTAAAATATCCATCATAATCTCCACAATAACACATAAATGATATAAGAACCATAATAGAAATAACACTTTGATTCAGAAAGCAATGTTCACAGGCCTCTTCGAGGGGGCAACCTCCAATCGAGTAGCGCTCTATTACAATAATCTCCAAGCTAGGGTTTTCATACCCTCGACCTTTATTTATACTAAATATGTCTATTAAGAGAAGCATCTAGAGGAAGATCCTTCTAGAAGCGGAAGCTTCTATTAGGTATTCTTACATCCGCCTTATTATATTTTATTGAAAGGCCTTGTTAATATTGACCTTTATTACATATGAATACATTGATATACCTATGTGCAGGTTAGGACCTTAACATGTCCACCCCCTTAAAAACAACCTTGTCCTTAAGGCTTGAGATGTGGAAACTGCTGCAGAATGGTAGTTGGTTCCCAAGTGGCATCTGCTGGAGTCATATCTTTCCACTGTACTAGCACTTCCTTGATGGTTCTCTAACGCAGGCGATGCTCACGCTGGTCTAAAACTGCTTCTGGCTACAGCCAAATGGATCCTTTTTCAGCTAACTCTGGAAGGTTGGTTTGAATTTGGCACCTGGTTCCAATCACCTTCTTCAAGCATGAAACATGAAAAACAGGATGTAGCTTCGACTAACTGGGCAGAGCTAACTGATATGCAACTTGTCCCACATGCTTGAGAACTGTGTAAGGGCCATAAAATTTGGGTGCTATCTTCTGACAATGCTCGGCCTTGAGGGAAGTTTTCTTATATGGTTGCAGTCTCAGAAACACCCGATCCCCTTATGCAAATTGACGTTCAGAGCGACCTTGATCTGCTTGTTGCTTCATTCTATTCTATGACATGACCAAGTTCTCTTTAAGGGTACGAAGGATATTCTCTCAGACTGTAAGTGTTTGGTCAACCACCTGGACCTTTGAGGTACCTGGTAATTATGAGATAACTGAAGGTGGCTTCTGTCCATATACCGCTTCAAAAGGAGTCATGTGAGTGGCTGTATGGTATGTAGTGTTGTACCACCATTCAGCGAGGGGTAACCATTGACCCCACTGGTGTTGTTTTTCAGAGGCAAAGCACCTCAGATATGTTTCGAAACACTTGTTGACAACTTCTGTTTGTCCATCCGTCTGGGGATGATAAGCTGAGCTGAGATGCAATTGTGTGCCTTGTAGGTTAAACAGTTCTTGCCAAAAATTGCTTGTGAAAGTTGGGTCTCAATAAAAAACAATAGAGTGCGGGATGCCATGAAGCTTGAAGACCTGGTCCATTAAAATTTGAGCCACTGTGGATGCAATAAATGGGTGGTGAAGAGCGCAAAAATGAGCATACTTGGAAAGGCGATCCACCACCACCATTATGACTAATTTATTACCCGATTTGGGTAAGCCTGTGATAAAGTCCATAGAGATATCCTTCCAAATAGCAGGGGGAATTGGAAGCGGTTGGAGGGTGCCTGGAGATTTGACTGTTTCTCCCTTGTTGCGTTGACACACCTCACATTCAGCGACAAACTTATGGATGTCCTGTTTCATACCATCCCAGAAAAAAGAATGTTTTACTCAATCATATGTTTTGGTGAACCCTGAGTGCCCTGCTATGGGTGTAGCATGAAGCTCAGTATGTACCATGGATTTGAGCTTGGATTGTTTACTTAAATACAAGCGGCCTTTGTATCGAAGCTCCTCCTAGAGACAAGAGTACCCTGGGGGAGTCGGAGCCTTGTTCTGCAGTTGTTGGATCAGATGCAAACTTTTGGGATCTTGAAGCCATTCCTAGTGCATAGCTTGGAGCCAATCGAGTACAATGAAGGAAAGAGAAAAAAGGGATCCTTCATCTTCATATTTCTGGGACAGTGCATCTGCCACGACATTGTCTTTTCCCTTCTTGTAAATGATCTCATAATCACATCCAAAGAGCTTAGCGACCCAATTTTGTTGCTCCTGGGAGGAAATGCATTGTTCCAAAAAGTACTTGAGGCTTTGATGGTCGGTCTTAATTTGGAATCTTTTCCCCAAGAGATAAGGATGCCACAACTCAACGACATGTAGAATCACCAACATTTATTTTTCATAAATGGGTTTTCCCATATTCCTTTCAGATAGTTGCTTGCTAGTGAAGGCCAAAGGTCAATCCTCTTGCATAAGGACAATGCCGATTGTTAGAAAAACAGGACCGTGGAGCAATAAAATAAAACAAATGTAGAAACAAAACATAGAAGACACACAATACAAGAGAGACACAGATTTACGTGGTTCACCCAGTGTGGGCTATGTCCACCAGAGAAATTGCCAGGTCCTTCCTTTATTATTATCCAGCAAATGAAGGGATACGACCTACAACAAAACCCGTTGTAACTTCCTCTTATTTCTCTCATAGTCTCCTCTCTCAGAATACAATATTCACCATCAACCATAGCCGCAATACATTTCCCTCATAAAAGAGGGTTTCCTTCTAGGGAAAAAAAAAACCCTAACATAATCTCTACCGTTAGATCTGCGACCTTATAATGAACGGTCCAGATTTACAATGAAATTACAATATACTTTTACAAGGAAATTTTTTCTTTGGGGGATTCTCCCCCGAACCCCCGCTGGGGGCTCGCTTTCCCCCAGACCCCCCAGCCGGGGGGATAGGCCCCCCAAACCCCACAGAGGGGGTACCCCCCCTTTGCACTCCCCCGCGTGGAAGAGTGTACATACTTCTGGGGTGTAAATACTTCATGGGGTATAAACATGGCTGAACGCAAGGACCTCTGAATTAGGAAGATAATCAGGCTCCACAACCAACAATCTCCCACTTGGAGACTGATCTCAACAACTCCATTGCTGCTGTATATGCTGGACTCTGAACCTTCTTGGACCTGGCAAATTTCTCATCTTCATCTTCATTCTTGAAGACCAATTGAAACTGAGCAAGAACTCAGTTTCTCGAGCAGGAACTTAGTTTCTCCCTGGTTACTCCCTGGATTCCTTTCCCTGAGGCATCACATTCCAACACAAAGGTCTTTGTGAAGTCGGGGAGGGATAGAACCAGAGTGGTGCACATGGCCATCTTCAATGTTTGAAAATCTTGAGCAGCTGCTGGAGTCCAAGTGAAAGAGTTCTTTTTTAGGAGAGCTGTGAGAGGTGCTGCAATCTTTCCGTAGTTCTTAACGAACTTGTGATAATACCCTATGAGGCCCAAAAATCCATGCAATATTTTGAGAGTCTTTGGGTGCGGCTAGTCTTGCATAGATTTAATCTTTTTCGGATCCACCCTAACACCATCCTTTCCCACCAGATGACCCAAGTAGTCTACTTCTGAGACACCAAAAGCACATTTGGATTGTTTCAGGAAAAGTTGGTGCTGAGAGAGTAGGCGGAGAACTTGATCCACATGAGTAAGATGGTCTGTCCAGGTTTTTCTATAGATGAGGATATCATCAAAGAAAACTAAGACAAAATGACAGAGAAAAGGGCGAAAGACATGGTTCATGAGGCTCTGGAAGGTGGAGGGGGCGTTACACAAACCAAAGGGCATGACCAAAAACTCATAGTGGCCCTCATGAGTGCGAAAGGTGGTCTTGAGAATGTTGGCATATTTCATACGTATTTGGTGATAGCTCGAGTGAATATCAAGTTTGGTAAAGAATTGGGCGCCACTCAATTCATCTAGGAGGTCATCAATGAAAGGAATGGGGAGTTTGGCTTTGATGGTCAGTTTGTTGAGAGCACGAAAGTTAGGACACATTCTCCAAGAACCTTCTTTCTGAAGTACCATGACAACCAGAGACGAGTAAGGGATTGTACTAGGATGGATGACGTCGATAGTAAGGAGTTCCTGGACCATTTTTTCAATTTCATTTTTTTGTGCAAAGGGGTGGTGATATGGATGGATATTGGGGGGAAGGCTTCCTGGGACAAGGGAAATGGAATGATCATGAACACCATGGGAAGGAGGGAGTCCTTGGGGAGTGGAAAATATTGTTTTATGTTTAGAAAGGAGGGCTTGGAGGTCTTGGGGCACTGGGGGTGTCTCTGTGGCTTGTATGGCGTGGAGTTGGGCAATGACACCAGAATGACCTTTTTTGAGTAGTTTTTCCATGCGATGAGAATTGATGACCTCAGGTGAACCAACAGTAATGCCTTGGAATTTATATTGGTGGCCTCCTTGGTCAAATTGCATGGTTAAGTTATGAAAATCCATGAGAATGGGACCCAAAGTCCTTAGCCAGTCTGCACCCAACACAATGTCGCAACCACCCATGTCAATAGAAAGCATATGGGATTTTAGGTGGTAGTCATCGATTTGGAGACACATATTTTCACAGTGCCCACCACATTTCATAGAACCACCATTGGAAATCATGATTTGGAAATTGTTGACAGCATGGATGTAGCAATGGGTTTCTTGGGAAATGCGGCGATGAATAAAATTGTGGGTGCTGCCACTATCAACCAGAATGATGACCTTTCGGTGCTTGAGGGTTTGGGGGGCAGAGAAGCCAGTGAGAGCATTGAGGGAAATGATCAGTTCCACTTTGGGAGGGTCGGAGGGAGGGTTTATGTCAGTGATTTCTGGTGACTCGGGCACAAAGGGAGTGTCAACATCCTCTTTCGGAATATCCTCAGAGATGGCCATAAAAAGATTTTGTTCCTTACATTTGTGGCCTGGGAAATATTTGTCATCACAATTATAACAGAGGCCTTTGAGTTGGTGTTCAGACATTTCAGTCCTGGTCAATTTTTGGATCTTTAATGGGGTGGAGGGAGTAGTGGGGTTTACTGGTTTAGGGCGATGGATAAAGGAAGGCTTACGATTTTGAGAGGAAAAAATTTGTTGTGATTCTTTATGTTTTTTAGTAGCCTCCACCCAATTCGTAGGTCGAGCCATGAGGACATGGGCCCGAATCTCCTCCTTGAGTCCACTGATAAAACACTCTCGAAAGAAAGCATCAATGATGCCCTCTGTTTGAAAATCCAGGTGTTCAAATGCAGTTGTGAAGTCTTCTACTGTGCATGATTGCTTCAATTTTGTCAAATGACCCAAATGGTTGGTGTCAGTTGCAAAGCGTTCATAAATCTTAGTCACAAATTGGGTCCAAGAAATATACCCTTGACGGGAAGTTTTTCTCCATTTCCACCATTGTCAACGTTCTTGATCTAGATGGAGAACACCATACTGGAGTTTGGCCAAGTCATCAATAATGTTGTAGAGAGAGAAATAATGTTCCATTTGGGTGACCCAACCAGTGGGGTCCAAGCCATCAAATTTGGTTACATCCACCCACGGAAGGCATATGTCCCGTTGAAAGTGATGGGGCTGAAAGGAATGGGAAGAAGTTTCACCTTTAGTCTTTGTATGTGCATCAGAAAAAGAGTCATCGGTAGGGATCTTGAGTTTGGTGCAGAGTGATGCAAAGATAGATTCAAGCTGGGTGGTCAGTTCATGTTTGACTTCTGTCATTGTGGACTGCATGGCTGCATTTATGGATGCATTTATGGTGGTATTGATGGAGGTATCATGGGAGGCAATAGTAGCACTGAGTTGTTACACTTCTTGTTGGGTCTCAAGGAAACTAGATTGCAAGGAGTTGAAGCGAGACTCCAGTTCTTGGCTATGGGTATGGGCCATGAGGATGGGTGAACTGAAAAGGGAGCGGGCGGGGTCAGAAATTTTTCCAGAAAAATGATATGGATGAATGTGATAAGGGAGAAGAGATGAATCTAATGGAATAGGTCTCAAATAATGGTGAAAAAATTTCTAGAGTTTTTTTTTTTTTTTTTTTACAGCTGCGGGGTTATACTTTGGTCTGAAGAATGCTACAGTGCTGAAATCCCCAAATTATTAACCATAAATAAATGCGTATTTACTTAGCAACCCGAACAAAGATGCATGACAAGAGATCTCGCTGGTTTAGTTTGTTTATGTTTATGTTTATGTTCCCCAAGGGTTAGGTATTCAAGGGTTCTACAAACAAGAGTTTGCCCTGTGCTATAGCTCTCTGATATACGTGTGGGGTCCAATAGTAGTACTTGGCCCAATATCTCAGGGCACTAACTAAGGAGGATAGACCGTACCCTTAGCCATACTACCCGACTACGACAAATCTCTGTGGCTTAAAGACACCAGAATACGTCTCTACCCTGAAGAAAAAAAATCCACAATTTCTGCCAAGGAAAGTGCTCTGATACCACTTGCAAGATACCAGATATATAAAATATGCAGAACATAAATAAAATGATAGAAATGGTAGAATAACAGTAAAATATCCAACATAATTTCCACAATAACACATAAATGATATAAGAACCACAATAGAAATAACACTTTGATTCAGAAAGCAATGTTCACAGGCCTCTTCGAGGGGGCAACCTCCAATCAAGCAACGCTCTGTTACAATAATATTCAAGCTAGGGTTTTCATACCCTCGACCCTTATTTATACTAAATATGTCTATTAAGAGAAACATCTAGAGGAATATTCTTCTAGAAGAGGAAGCTTCTATTAGGTCTTCTTACATCCGCCTTATTCTATTTTATTGAAAGGCCTTATTAATATTGACCTTTATTACATCCGAATACATTGATCTACCTATGTGTGGGTTAGGACCTTAACACAGATTCACTTGATGCCTTCCTTTACCATTGTATTTTTATCCATCGGAGTCACATTCCATTCCGATCAATGCACACTTCGATATATCTGATAGTCCTTGGAGTCGGGAAATCAACAACTTTGATTGCTTTAGAGTCTCTAACTTGCATGATAGTTAAGTCTGTCATTCTTATTCTCATGTTAAGAAAACAGGTGGAACCCATGATGATCCACAACTGATATTTAATCTCTCCTATTCATCGATCTACAACCCAGATCACCTCTCGGAGTCCTTTCGTTGGAGTCCCCTAGTAACCCTACACTAAGACATCCCGATGGCAGTAACTTCCGATCAATGGTGGAGATATGTCCACTCATCTGTCATCTTGGTTAATGTTTCCAATGTATACCTGGCACTTGGCATGACACATGGAAGTCATGTTGCATCACAAACTTCTCTCTCAAAATACCAAATCACCATGACACGTGCACCTTCCTTGTGGACTAATGTGGTGTACATGTCATCACTGATCACATGGCTCATCCAATAGGTATTGACACATGTCCACTATGCATTGGTTGTGTGACATCATCATCCTCCACTCCAAGCTTATGAGGGAATGTCAAAACCTTTCCCTGGAATCTTTTCCTACTAGGACATCGAGCTCTAAACTACCTCTTGAGTATATATGAAGATCTTTGGTTGAGGCCTCTTGCCTGCTCCTCGATCGACGACTCTAATTCTCTCTCGAAGTTCCTCCTTTTGGAGTGCAACCCACATGGGACAACAATTTCACTTCGACCAAAACCCCTCCAATGAACGGTACATATCTCTCAACCTATATATATGAAGGCTAGGAATTAAGGCACATGTCCCTAGACCTAAAACTAATAGGGACTCATCCTCGATCCTTTCCACAAGTTACATGTTGACACATGCCACCCTATGAACATGTTGGCACTTCGATATCATGACCTTCTGAGAAGTTGTGAATCGACATCAACGGTCATGGTTCTCTCTGGCTAGTGCTTTGATAAATCAAATACTCTTGTTGATTTTAAACCTCCCCCTTTGGATCCCCTAGTGTGACCTTGCACTTGGAATCCTGATAGCTTATCCTCCAATAATATTATAGTAACATCAATGATCACAATTTATGTACCTTTGATCCTATGACTATTAAATGACTTTCATTAACTCAGAGTGCCCCTCATCGAAGCTCTGTTGCGTCCTTGTGCTTCACCACTCCAATGACCACACCATGTCTAACTTATGACTGACATCAATGGTCCAATATTTATCAAGAACTTTCTTCGATGGGTCCAACAAATATTGTTTGCTTAGAGATCTCTGCGTCAAAGTCCCTTTTCAACCTTGCACTTGGAATGTTACGATAATTCAATCCCTGACCGATGGTCAGGGTCAAATCTCTACGTCAAATTGATGGTGGAGATCTTCTCAAAGTAAAATACAGGGTTTCTATAGTTTAACTATAATATCCCCAAGGACGAGCCCTGATGTAATCCTGTTTATGAATAGTAAATCATGTTTTATAGGCTGGTGAGACGAGTATTGATAAGCTAGTAGACTTATGTGTTTATTGGGCCAGAGAGCTTAAGTGTTAAGGCCAGGATGCCTATTTTTGTATATTTAATATGCAGAACATTAATAAAAATATAAACATCATTGTGTGTAGACCGACCATGAAGAAAGAGTGATGGGGGACTAAGCTTCCATAGAGTGGGTAAGGGAAAGGGGGATGAAAGGTTGGAAAGAGAGGCTAATTGTTGAGCCTAGGGGATAAGCTTGGGGGCTTAAGTCCTTAGGAATAATAATTTATTATTATTCCAAAAGCTACGTGACAAACATGTTTTCATCCTAAGTCCTGGGAGAAGCAACACATGTAGCTTCAAGTGTGCAAAAGGGAACACATGCAACACTAGGAAGACAAGTGTCAACTTGGGCGCATGCGGTTAAAAGATGAAATGTCAAATGAGTTTGGGGTTCATCCTCCATTTTTTTTTCAGCTGTCTGAAACGATGATTTTTGTTTGACCTCTGTATGCTTCATGCACCTCTGAGACCCGAAGCCTGTGATGTTTCCTAAGAAACCGATACACCCTCTTTCTGAACTGTTGAGTTTGTGTTCGAACTCTGTGTGGATTCCTTTTCATGCCCTCTGAAAACCAATGGAAAACCTATGGATTGAACCATGTCACCTGTGCATCCTATAAGACAACCAATTCGCTCTTGTAGAGTTGAGCATACCTGAATTGTCTTTGATTCATTGCCTTCTGTGTTCCTGAGTGGAATTGACCTGTTTCTATTGCTCTTATCTTTACCTTACGGGAATTGAGTTGAATTTGACTGAAGAACCAGGTTGTCAGGCTTGTGGTAGAAGAAGCATCTTTTCAGTCCTGTGAGCAACTCCCTCCAGATGAGAGAGTTTGTTGGGAAGTGGTTTTCTCCCAGAGAGAGTCCAACACCAACTTCAGAGCTCTGAAAATTCCTGATTCGGCCTGTTGTCGAGGCCTAGAGAGGGAGGTGAAGCACTGATGGATTGTTCTTGTGAAGGTGTATACTCCCAGGTAGAACAAGCATGTGGGGAATGAGAGTCCATTAGTAGTGGGCATAAGAAGGCTCCTAGAAAGAATCCTTCCGAAATCTCGGTGCATTTTTCCTGTAACCTCAACCTAGCCTAGGATTCCCTTGCCTTGGGTGGAGCTTAGTCCTAGGTGGGGGATGACCCACTATTGAGCGTGATGAGCAATGAGGTCTAATACTGGGAGGTTCGTGGAAGGTCTTCACATAGTTGGTGGAGTTACTATAGTTTCAAAGATAAGTATATGCATTTGTATAATATCAATTAAAATTCATATCTGTGATGCTTGTGATATTATCATGTATTCCATTGCGATGATATTTACTGTTGATTTCAATCATTATGTATGTTAGCAATAATTGTATGTTTACTTTGCTCAACCATTTAACTTCATTTAAATGCATACTACATAAATATGAGAATGTTTCCGCGTAGTAGCATTTCCCGGAAAGGGGTTTGATGGTCGGGGACTTTACATTAACAATCCAAATTTGGAATTGGTAATTTCAAGAATTATCTCAAGTATTTTCTAAGGTCTTACCATGCCTTCTTGGCCTTCACCTTACTCAGAAAAAATGGCTAAGGTAATCCTCTCTTCATCACTTGGAACTAAGGCTTACGTCTCCTACAAACTTTCATTTTTAAGGTGAGGAATTTCATAGGGATAAGACTCTCTGATTATGCCGATACCTTCCTAGACTCTAGGGTACTCTTTCCATTTTTCTTCCAAAGGAAATTTATATCTTGTAATCTCCCCATTCGAAGGCTTGCAATCTTCACAGAGTTACACCCTAACATTACCCCACCTAGCTCAGAGTCAACATCCCTCTAGAGTTTTTTATCTATCAAAACAAGATTCATAGTTCTTTATGCTCAGGGGTACGAAACATGTACAATTCCTTACAGTCTCACATTTACATCAGTAAAAACGATTTTGATGAAATAACCATACAATCTACAAGATTAAACCTTTAAGGAATACATACACATGAACCCACCTTTCATTCAATCCCATTGTTGGCATGCAATGAGAAAACTTGGGGTACTCAAGGGTATAAGTTTTTAGCAGTGCTCTAATATTTCTGCATCAAAGGACAGGCAGTTAGGTGATGACCCACTATTCTTCATATCTCACAATATACTCCTCCTCTCGGTGCCAAGGGATTCGAGGCTCTTGTAGATAGATATTCTCTAAAATTTGGACACACGTTCTTATGGTGATCGTCCTTTATGCATGTGGTATACCGGAATTCTTCACACTTTTATTTCCCTTTAGCAAGCTCATACAACTGAATTGTCAATGATGCTAACTGCGACTAAACCTAAGCCATCCCTGCACTATTTTCTTCTATAGGGGATGCTTCCAACTTCATGGAAATCTCTAGCGCTTCACACTACGATGTAATGTTTTGTTGCATCAAGGGGTATCGTATATGTGGTAACAATCCCCCAATGAACCATTCCCTATGATGCTCATCTAGAATATGGAAGGTCAATCGATCCATCAATATATTGAATCTCTTATCAAAATCCCATACTGATTCATTATGTAGTTGCTTGATCTCTTTCAGTTCTATAATAGACTGCGACTCAAAATTTATTTTCTAGAATTCTTTTAACAAGGCTTGCTTGATGTATACCAATGTTCTATCTTGTTCTGTAGACACAATGTACTGATACTTCATATAGCAGAGTAACGCATGGTCTCTGAATGTTGTCACTAACTATGTGATATTCACATCGTCATCCTAGACTCTCTTCATGGTCAATATTAATTCATAGACAAACAAGTGTTATTATGGATCTTATGTCCCTAATCCATGAAAAAGAGGCATTCTCAAAGTGGGGTCTACCCCTAACATTGTGTACTATGTAGTATTCTTCATCGATGTCACCAACTGATTATGGGTTGTATCACTACTTCCACTAATCTGACTACCTTTAATGCTATCCTTGCTTCCTTCAATAACTACAAGTGCTCACGACAAAGTTCCAGATTTGGGAGACACACATGAGGTCATGGGTTCGACGCAGAGTCTAGCCTAAGTGGGGCTACTGGGATGTGATGGATCTCCTTCTATTGGACTAAGATGATGATCTTTTTCCTTTTCCTCTATGTGCGATATTCCTTCAATTTGGAGTACTACACCAATGTCTCTTTTCTCAACCTCACTGTGCTTCTATTCTCTCTCAACCAAACTCCTTTTCCTATTGTACTGAAATATTTTTCCACTGCGTAATAATCCAATCTCTTCTTTTTTCACACATTCTTATTCTCTCTACATTCTCATTCCATCCAATCATTATTCATTCTTTCCTACATCCCTCATATGCATACACTCAGACCATCCCATAGTCATTCCCCAGTCCCCCTACATGATGTGCATAGGCACTTAGCTGCTAGGGAAATTAGATTCCATCTTCATAACCCTCTTATCACACAAAAAAATCTTGAACCAGGTAGACAATGATTTCAAATATCTTTCGTGCAGACCGTTAAATAAATATCTTTCAACAACACTATATGACTGGGTACAATCTATAGCAAAATCAATAATATAACCCCCCAATACACTATCCAACCATAAATCTAATGCGCATGATATTCGATTACTTATAGTATTAACTTACTGGATCAACTCAGGGGTCCAACTCCTTAGAACAATAGTGTGGAATGTTTCATTATTTTTAGCTAACCACTATAACCACTCAACCAAAACATTAGGGAAATTGACTAAGAAAATCTCATGTAAGTCTGTAAATACATACCTCTGTAATCACTGCTCCAAACTGATCCATGAGTTCTTATTCCTATCTCTGGAAAAATTGCACTCTTTTTTCTCTAAACACTATCCTATCTCTTCCTTAGTCAGCCTCCACATTCCCCTCTGTTGCAGATCCAAGTCCCGACAATGAAACCATTTATTGGCACGCAATGGGTAGACCTGGGGTTCAACATTAATTCACCAACAAAACCCTAAGATACTGACCCTTTCGGCATCATCCAAAAGTAGGTGAAGTCTCACCTAAGGTATCTATGGGGACTGCAAGAACCATTTTTTTGTAGTCATGAAGGGAGGGGAGGCATTTGTCATAACCATTACAATTATCATTAGTTCATTATACCATTTATCATGTGTGCAGAATCATCGAAAAAGATAACATATTAATATTAACCATACATTATATGCGCGCAATAAATAGAACAATAAACACATCATAACACAGATACACCATGATTTAATGTGGTTCACCCAAGATGGCATACATCCACAATGACCGTCTTCTTCTATTATTCATAATCATCTCTTACAAAATATGTGCACTATGCTCATACATTATGCCCTTGTCGTTCTCCTATCCTTCTATTTGTCTCTCTTCACTCTTACATTCACACATACAGTACACACTTAGCTCTTCTTACTCTCATTCACTCTCTAATGCTACATTACATTCTAAGTTACTTCTCTATCCCAACCCTTACATATTTATACTATTTCATTAGGGATTATCCCTTTTTGATGGACCAAAATTCCTAATGACTTACAACTGTCTTCCTTCATTTTCTTGTGCTAGTCCCGAAAATGCACTAACTATTTTTCCCTCTTCAGCATGCACTGCACAGTTCCCAAAACTGGTCCCAAAAGTCTTGTCCCAAAACCCACCATCACTTCAACAAAAATATTGCAGTGAAACAACCATTTAGATCATTTACATACATGCACATCATTAATATAATTACAAGCATAATTCGTTTCTTTTACTCTACAGATAGAGCATACCAATACTTATCTATTCATTGAAGAAGATAACCAACCAACTAAATGTGGGTGTTCTCTTTCCACCCAACCATAAACTCTATGTGCTCAGACAATTCAACACCCTTGTGGCAAGCCATGATACTACCAAGGAAATCTGTCTCAGGTTCTTAGGGGAATTTTTGGTAAAAGAATACCATTCTTCTTCTCAACCCCCCTCTCCAAAACCCATTCATGTATTTTCTCCTTTTTTCACATCAGCTGCATGTGTGCATTCTTCTCTTACATGTCCTACATAAGAAGGTTCTCAAACTGTCCTCTTCCTTCTATCCGAAGGAACTCATGGGGTCAATCTGGGCTACAAAATTGGTACTATGTTGTACCTTTGGCTGACATCTTCTTCTATCCTAGCCAGATTTCCCATACATATGTTCATGTGGGTGGTTGGTTATTCAACTATCAACCCCTTCTCATTAACTAATTTGTCTTAAAATCGGGGCTAAGGGAATTAATATGAATATTTCCAAAATAATGTCTCAACAAGGAGGTTTGGATTATTTTAGCATAATGAGCCCCCCCCTCAATAGGTTCCTTCATTCTTTCCTCTAGTGGTATCATGCAATATACCAGATATAAAATGTATGCAGAACATAAATAAAATGCTAGAAATGGCATAATAACATCAATATAACCAGAACATTCACCACAATAGCACTGAAATGATATGAGAATAGTAACAGAAATAACACTTTGAATCTAAAAGAAATATTCATGGGCCTCTTCGAGGGGGAAACCTCCAGTTGAGCAGAGCTCTATTACAATAATATCCAAGCTAGGGTTCTCATACCCTTGACTCCTATTTATACTAAATATGTATATTAAAAGAAGCATCTAGAGGAAGATCCTTGTAGAAGCGGAATCTTCTATTAGGTCTTCTTACATCCACCTTATTCTATTTTATTGAAAGGCCTTATTAATATTGACCTTTATTACATCTGAATATATTGTTCTACCTATGTGCAAGTTAAGACCCTAACATGTCCGCCCCCTTAAAAACAACCTTGTCCTCAAGGCTTAAGATGAGGAAATTGTTGCAGAATGGTAGCTGGTTCCCAAGTGGCATCTGATGGAGTTGTATCTTTCCACTAGACTAGCACTTCCTTAATGGTTCTCTAACGTAGGCGACACTCACGCTGGTCCAAAACTGCTTTTGGCTATAGCCAAATGGATCCTTCTTCAGCTAACTCGGGAAGGTTGGTTTGAATTTGGCACTTAGCTCCAATCACCTTCTTTAAGCATGAAACATGAAAAACAAGATGTAGCTTCGAATGGCTAGGAAAAGCTAACTGATAGGCTACTTGTCCCACATGCTTGAGAACGGTATAAGGACCATAAAATTTGGGCGCTAGCTTCTAACAATGATCGACCTTGAGGGAAGTTTGCTTGTAAGGTTACAGTCGAAGAAACACCTGATCCCCTTCTGCAAATTGACGTTCAAAGTGACCTTGACCTGCTTGTTGCTTCATGTGATTTTGTGCCATGACCAAATTCTCTTTGAGGGTACGAAGAATGGCCTCTCGAACTGTAACTTTTTGGTCAACCGCCTGGACCTTCGAGGCACCCGGTAAGTATGAGAGAAATGAAGGTGGCTTCTGTCCATATACCGCTTCAAAAGAAGTCATGGGTGTAGCTGTATGGTATGAAGTGTTGTACCACCATTCAACTAGGGGTAACCATTAAGCCCACTGATTTTTATTTTCTGAGGAAAAACACCTCAAATATGTTTCCAAACACTTGTTGACAACTTCCATTTGGCCATCAGTATGGGGATGATAAGTTGTGATGAGATGCAATTCGGTGCCTTGTATCTTGAACAATTCTTGCCAAAAATTGCTTGTGAAAGTTGGGTCGCGATCAGAAACAATAGAGTGCAGCATGCCATGAAGCTTGAAGACCTGATCCATGAAAATTTGAGCCACCGTGGATGCTGTAAATGGGTGTTGAAGGGTGCATAAATGAGCATACTTGGAAAGGCGATCAACAACCACCATGATGACTGATTTATTTCCTGATTTGGGTAAGCCGGTAATAAAATCCATAGAGATATCCTTCCAAATAACAGGTGGAATCGGGAGAGGTTGTAGTGTGCCTGAAGATTTGATTGTTTCTCCCTTGTTGCATTGAAACACATCACATTTAGCGACAAAATTATGAATGTCTTGTTTCATACCATCCCAGAAAAATGAACGTTTGACCCTGTCATAGGTTTTGGTGAACTCAGAGTGCCCTGCTGTGGGTGTAGCATGAAGCTCAAAAAGTACCATGGATTTAAGCTTTGATTGTTTACTTAAATACAAACAACCTTTGTATTAAAGTTCATCATGGAGCCAAGAGTACCCTGGGGAAGTTGGAGCATTGGACTGCAATTGTTAGATCAACTGTGAACTTTTGGGATCTTGTAGCCATTCCTGGTGAACGACTTGGAGCCAATCTGGTACAATGAATGAAAGAGAAAAAATGGATCCTTCATCTTCATATTTTCAGGAAAGTGCATCCACAACCACATTGTCTTTGCCTTTCTTATAAATGATCTCATAATCATATCCAAAGAGCTTAGTCACCCATTTTTGTTGTTCTGGGGAGGAAATGCGTTGTTCCAGAAAATACTTGAGGATTTTATGGTTTGTCTTAATTTGGAAACGTTGCCCCAATAGATAAGGGCCCCACAGATCAACGACATGCAAAATAGCCAACATTTCCTTTTCATAGATGGATTTGCCTAGATTTATTTCAGATAGTTTCTTGCCGGTAAAGGCCAAAGGTTGACCCTCTTGCATAAGGACAACACCAATTCCTTTCCCTAAGGAATCACATTCCAACACAAAGGTCTTTGTGAAATCATGAAGGGTGAGGACTGGAGTGGTGCACATGGCCATCTTCAAGGTTTGAAAAGATTGAGCAGTGGCTGGAGTCCAAGTGAAAGAGTTCTTTTTTAGGAGAGCAGTGAGAGGTGTTGCAATTTTCCCATAATTCTTTACAAACTTGCGATAATACCTTGTTAACACCATAAATCCACGCAATCTCTTAAGAGTCTTTGGGTGAGGCCAGTCTTGCATAGCTTCAATATTTTTGGGATCCACCTTGACACCATCCTTGCCAACCAAATGACCCAAGTATTCTACTTTTGAGGAGCCAAAAGCACATTTAGACTATTTCAGGAAAAGTTGGTGCTGAGAGAGTATATGGAGAACTCGATCCACATGAGCAAGATGGTATGTCCATGTTTTTCTATAGACGAGGATATCATCAAAGAAAACCAAGACAAAATGGCGGAGAAAATGATGGAAGATATGATTCATGAGGCTTTGGAAGGTGGAGGGGAAATTACACAAGCCAATGGGCATGACCAAAAAATCATAGTGGCCCTCATGAGTTCTAAAGGCAGTCTTGGGAATGTCTGCCTCTTTCATACATATCTGGTGGTAGCCCGAACGAAGATCAAGTTTGGTAAAGAATTGGGTGCCACTCAATTCATCCAGGAGGTCATCAATGACAGGAATGGGGAATTTATCTTTGATGGTAAGTTTTTTGAGGGCACAGAAGTCAAGACACATTCACCAGGAACCTTCTTTCTTCAGGACCATGACCACAGGAAAAGAGTAGGGGCTCGTACTAGGGCATATAACGCCTACATTAAGGAGTTCCTGGACCTCGATTTCATTTTTGTGGGAAAAGGGGTGATGATACAGACGAATATTGGGAGGAAGGCTTCCGAGTACAAGGGCAATGGAATGATCATGAACACCACAGGAAGGAGGGAGTCCTTGGGGAGTGAAAAAAAACCAATTGATGTTTATAAAGGATGTCTTGGAGGTATTGCAGGACCGAGGGTGTCTCTGTTGCTTGCATGGCATGGAGTTAGGCAATAACACCAGAATGACCTTTTTTGAGTAGATTTTCCATGCGATGGGAACTAATGATCTCAGGTGAACCGACGGTGATGTCTTGAAACTTATATTGGTGGCTCTCCTGGTCGAATTGCATGGTTAAGTCTTTAAAATCCATGAGAATGGGACCCAAAGTCCTTAGCCAGTCTGTACCCAACACAATGTCACAACCTCCCATGTCGATAGCAAACATATGGGATTTCAGGTGGTAGTCACCAATTTGGAGACACACATTTTCACAACGCCCTCCACATTTCATGGAACCACCATTGGCAATCATGATTTGGAAATGATTGATGGCATGGATGTAGCAATGAGATTCTTGGTCAATGCGGCGATGAATAAAATTATGGGCACTGCCACTATCAACCAGAATGATGACCTTCCAATGCTTGATGTAACTGATTAGCTTGAGGGTTTGGGGAGAGGAGAAGCTAGTGAGAGTATTGAGGAAAATGACCGGTTCTACTTCTGGAGGGTTTGAGGGAGGGGTTATGTCAGTGGATTCAGGTGACTCAGACACAAGGGGAGTTTCTACATCCTCTTCCAAAATATCCTCAGAGATGGCCATAAAAATCTTTTGTTCTTTACACTTGTGGCCCGAGAAATATTTGTCATCACAGTTATAACAAAGGTATTTGAGTTGGCGTTCAACCATTTCATCCCTGGTCAATTTTTGGATCTTTAGTGGAGCAGAGGGAGTAGTGGGATTTACTAGTTTAGGGAGAGGGATAAAGGAGGGTTTTCGGTTTTGAGAAGATACAACATGTTGTGATTCTTTAGCTCTTTTAGTAGCCTCCACCCAACTCTAAGGCCGAGCCATGAGGACATGGGCCCGAATCTTATCCTTGAGGCCACTGATAAAACACTCTCAGAAAAAGGCATCAGACATGCCCTCTGTTCTAAAAGCCAGTCACTCAAAGGAAGCTATAAAGTCTTCCATTGTTCCTAATTGTTTCAACTTTGTCAAATGACCCAAATGGTTGGTGTCAATGCCAAAGTGTTCATAAATCTCTGCCACAAAGTGTGTTCAAGAAATATACCCTTGACGAGAAGTTTTTATCCATTGCCACCATTGCCAACGTTCTTGATCTAGATGGGGAACACCATACCGGAGTTTGGCCAAGTCATATTTAATGCCATATAAAGAGAAATAATGTTCCATTTGGGTTACCCAACCAGCGGGGTCCAAGCCATCAAATTTGGTCACATCCACCCACGGAAGGCGCAGGTCACGTTGAAAGTGATGGTTCTGAAAGTTATGGGAATGAGAGGAATGGTCACCTTCAATATGTGGAGGTGAGGAAGAGGAGGGGTTATCTATAGGGATATGCATTTTGGTGCAGAGTGCCGAAAAGATAGATTTAAGCTGGGTGGTGAGGTCTTGTTTGATTTTCTCCATTGAGGACTGCATGGTTGTATTGATGGTGACAACATTGGCACTGAGTTGTTTCATTTCTTGTTGGGTATCGATGAGACTAGATTGCAAGGTGTTGAAGCGCGCTTCCAAGTCTTGGCTACATGTATGGGCCATGAGGATGGGGGAACTAAAAAGGGGTGGGCGGGGTCAATTTTCTTTTTGAAAAATGATATGGATGAATGTGATAAGGGTGAAGAGGTGAATCCAATGGAATATGTCTCAAATAATGGTGAAAAAATTTCTAGATTTTTTTTTTTTTTACACCTGCGGAGTTACACTCTGGTCTGAAGAATACTGCAGAGAGGAAATGCCCAAATGCTTAACCAAAAAGAAATGTGTATTTACTTGGCAACCCGAACACAGTTGCGTGGCAATAGATCTTGTCTGTTTTAATTTTTTTATGTTTCTGTCCCCAAGGGTTAGGTATTCAAGGGTTCTACAGATAAGGGTTTTCCCTGTGCTATAGCTCTATGATATACGTGTGGGGTCCAACAATAGTACTCGCCCAATATCTAAGGTCACTAACTAAGGAGGATAGATCTTACCCTTATCCGTACTACTCGACTACCCAAGTACTAGAGAGTATCTTCCTGAGTGTTGTTCTTGGTGACACTATAGTAGTCAGGCGGCCGATCGGTTTATCTAAAGAGGGCTTCAGGTAATCTAGGCCGATCTGTACACAGGTGTTGTCTAATGTGCTACCACTCAAAGGGGTACCAACAAGGGTTACAAGGGTGGCCAACAGATGTGCGCTTAAGTACCACTTGTATTTCTTGCATGTATGAATCCCTCAACTGTGGGTTTATGCACGAAACGATAGATCTCTGTGGCTTAAAGACGTCGGAATACGTCTCTACCCTGAAAAAAATTTAACCCACACTTTCTACTAAGGAAAGTGCTCTGATACCACTTGGAATATACCATATATAAAATGTATGCATAACAAAAATAAAATGCTAGGAATGGCAGAATAACAACAATATAACCAGAACATTCACCACAATAGCATTGAAATGATATGAGAATAATAACATAAATAACACTTTGAATCTGAAAGCAATGTTCACGGGCCTCTTCGAGGGGGAAACCTCCAGTTGAGCAGAGCTCTATTACAATAATATCCAAGTTATTGTTCTCATACCCTCGACTCCTATTTATACTAAATATGTTTATTAAAAGAAGCATCTATAGGAAGATCCTTGTAGAAGCAGAAGCTTCTATCAGGTCTTCTTACATCCACCTTATTCTATTTTATTGAAAGGCCTTATTAATATTGACCTTTATTACATCTGAATATATTGTTCTACCTATGTGCGGGTTAGGACCCTAACATATCATGGTCAATACTTTTAAGGCTTCATCCCATAGTCATCTAGTTGTAATTTCAAACAAATGAAATACAATTACAATATTTGTATGCCATGGTTTGGAAATCATTAACATAGTTAATTACATATAATCATGGGTTTAGAAAGGGGGTATTACAATCCCCTTCCCCTTCAAAAGGAACATTGTCCTCAATGTTCTTCTCAACAACACCTGCCATGCATTTATCTTTCAACTACCTTAGGTTTGTCTTCTTTTTCCTCACAGCCTAGTCTTCACTCAAACTTTGGCTTTGTTAGAACATGTCTTCAACAATTTCAAACAACAAGCATATTAATCCTAATTTTGTGCAAAAACATTTTATTGTTGTTCATGAGTCAGGAGGAAAATTTACATATCAGCATAGTACTTATTAGTGCAGTTCATGGATCTGCATCCATATGGTTGTCACATTTACTCGGCTCACTATTTTCCTCTTGACATATTGGGATCACAATCCCAAATCATTAGAAATCAAGAGTTATTGAAGTCTCATGATTCATCTTCCTTGCGGTCACTCACCTTCTAGGCTCAGGCTCAGACATCCCCTTTCCTGTTAGACATTCCCTCGATCGATACATCTTTCCTTCTAAGTCTTTCTCACCCGAGAAGAGTTTCAGAGACTTCATCGAGTCTTACAGCTGAGGTGTCCCCCAATATTTCTATGTTGAGGCATCCCTCTGACCTGTGTTACCACAACCCGATAATATCCTTTTTCCATTCTTTCCAGCTTGATAGTCATCATCTATCCCTTTAGGACATATCTGTAATATCACATGTATCCCATGCATACAGTGAGTTTCATGAGATATCATCATCAATTTCAATCAATAATTTTTTTGAAATCTTCTACCCACAGGTTTCCATTTCATTTTTCCATTTTCATATCTGTTCCATACATGAACTAGATTCCACAAGCCCGAGACTTCTTTCCTTGGGCAGTTTGGCTCTTTTACAACCAACATGCATTGGTCTTCCTCATGGGCTTACAATAATTCCATATCCAAGACCCTTCTTCCCACAATTCGTTCTTCACACAACCAAACAAATTGTTAGTTCTCATGTATATACATATTCACTGCACTCTTGTAGTGGATTCTAAACGATTTCAGAATTGTGCATACTATCAATCAATCACTTTTATCTATTCAATGATATAATGAAAATGGAAATATCCTTCCTCGCACATGCATCATATCAACATCCAAAATTTTCCAAATGAAATCAAACATTAATTGAATCTATTCAATGTGCCACTGTCCATGGCCACTTTCACACCCAATGCAACCTTGCATTGATTTCAGAGTACCATGTTTCATATTAGACACTTTTTCTTGGTGTTTTGGAACTCACCCAACCTCTTTCCACATGATTTCTTTATTAAAATTCATCCTTACAGTAGGAGTATACTTCCTACCACAATTGACCTTAACCTCAAATCAACATAACATAGTATGAAATTACAATCTCACATGAATGTATTCAATCAACGTGTTTCTTATGAGAACTCTTGTTCTCAATAATTCCTGATTGGTCTATGCATTCATGACACATTTCTTCATGAATTATCATGCAAGGATTGTAACCATCCTTAACTACTAGAGGTTATTCCCTCTTTTATTCAGGTTCTCTTTTTCCTGAATCATATCAATATTGGGTGCCAATGACACACAACAATCAATCAACATTAAATTTTAATTATTAAAGTATAAATTATTTTGATAGGGACCTTACCCAATCCCTTCTCAAACCTCATGCCACAAAGCATGATAAATTTATACCTTCCTGACTGCCAACAAACTTCCGAGTTTACCTCATCAATGATTCTTCAAGGAACTCATAGGTTCCTTTGTTAATCAACAAGAGCCTTCTTGCATTTACCTCTGCCAGAGGTTATTCACCATTGGAATTTCTATACTCAAAAACTCCAATTTTCCTACACAAAGAAAATAAAATCACATTTATATAAGTTGTTAGGTAAAAATGAAATATGAGCATTCCAACACTTTTTGGGATTAGAAAAATGTTTTCATATATGTCCTAGCATATCTTGTTACACTATATTGCATTATTCCTCAATGTGTTCACTATATGAAAACATAAAGAAAGTATTTCAGATGTATGTTGTTATACAACCATCAAAATTGTTTACCGAAAACATCTACACAACCATCACTTCAATTCCTCATCCTAAGGAAACACAAACATTAATCAATAAAAGAGCTAAGATGTTCTCCCCTTTTTAACTCCTTTGTACACGTTGAGTTCTTAGCATGGTTTAGTTCTCCCTTCAAATTTCTTGCCATGTTTATAACATGACATAAAATGGGCTACTCGTGCAACCACATGCTCTAAATTTGGTTGGTCTACACAAACTGCTCAAAGGCATATAACTATGCCAAACCAATTTTCAGAAATTTTAAGTGAGAAGAGTATTCCCCTTTTCTCTACATTATCTGTACTCTACCCCTTTTGGGGACTTGGTTGTTCCCTTTCCTTGAGCAGTTCTCGGTCAAGTTTATCTTGACATGTCCTCATTCCGAGAGCTCTCCTCCCTTCAATGAAATCAACATACTAACATATCAAAGTTAGCTTGCAACTTCAAATTCAGTACAATACATTCATGTACCTTTATCTTAAATGGAAATCAAAATGGTTGTCCTTCATTTGCACATGCATTATTTAAAAGTAATCCATGATTTTTATACACTTAGGCTTCATCCTATTATCAAGTTTCCAACAATCACTATATTACATGGCTATTTTCTCATAGTAGAGTCCCCACTTAGTTCCTCCATATGGTACTGTCTCAACGTGCAACTTCCTCGTTGCGTTTCTATCATCACCTGAAATGGTCACAACCCATGAGCTAGTATTAGATTTATCATTTTAGAAGTTTACCCGATATTCTATAAGGAATATAAACATGTATTCTTATTATGCATTCCAATTTCACATTCAAACATGTATTTTTATGTTATCATCTTTCTTTCAAACTGTGATTTTCTTCACTTAACCACGTGCCTCAGCATATAGTGTGTCCACCATAGGCACACTCTACAATTTCATATGAATATTTATTTAAAAATCCTTCAACTCATGATGGTTCACAATCATTATCATGCAATCCTCAAAGGAAAAAGAATATTTCCTTCTTTTTATGTTAGTAGAGCATTATATCCCATTACATCAGAACATTCTTTCTTTTTTACTCCAACAATTCACACCATCTTTTTCCAAGTAATGGAGTACACCCTCCTCAAGCTAATATTCAAAACAAAACAACCATGATTCTTCAAAATAGAGCCAGTCACACATCCATGACATTTCCAATCTAGGCAGGTACAAATATTGCCTCACACCTCAATTATTCAAGTATTCATACCATGCCCTTAGTACATACATATATACATATATGGACATCAACATGTAGGTCCATTGCTTGCACCTTCTTCTGTGTTATTCATACACATTGGTATTTTTTTAATTTTGATATCAGTCCTCCTCTGAGGATAACTTACATTCATTCTCATGGACAACCTTCACAAAAATAATTATAATTATGTTTCCCCCTTTTACATGGAAAAAACCAACAAGAGATCACTCTTTCCCATCTATTATAAAAATATTCCACAATTCAGAAAAAATACAAATAGGTAATTACAACATTACCCTGGGCTGTAAAATTCCAATCTCCATCTCTCTTCATGCCTAAAATCACTTTTGGTCAACAAAAATTTATTAAAGAAATCCTTTCATCAATTCCCTCTCACTATTACTTGATCTTACTTAGCCATACCCATATGGACACCATCCTTCTCTGAATGTTATCTAATTTAGTGATCTCCTAGGAATTCCTAAGCATTCGCTTTTACCATATTTTGGGTCAACAATTTTACTGATTGTTTTCCTTATCTGCATAAGGATATAACTAATAACATCATCAACATTCTTATTTATACTATTAACTTTTATACTATTATCATATCATCATTGTCCAAAATGATTCACGAAAACCCTATATCTCACAACCAATAAGAAACTATTGCAAGTCTATAAGCAAGTTATATTCATGCTCATTCATGACCATATGCATTACAACATCTCCTTGTGCACCAAGCATTTTACCAATGCCTATAGTGTAGATGTATTCCAACTATTTTCCTTTTGCATTCATATGCATAGACATTCCTTCATATTAATAGGTATATACATTTTTCCTTAGTACAACCATGAGCTCATAAACTTTCTCACATTCCCATATCACCTCACTTCTTTTATGAGGACTATCAATAGTCCAAAGGAATCCTCTTTATTTTTCTTAAACATGTTATCCTAGCTACAAGTTCCAATCATTATAGGTCAAGTAACTAACCTTACAATTTTCCATCATCCCTCTGATCATGAGGAATTACATGTACATGGTTTAGTATTTTATTTAATAAGCAATTTTAATCTATAGGGCTCCAATATCCCATCATTACAACAACCAGTTCATTCATTCTTTGAAATTAAACAACCTTTAACAAAATTCTTCCATTTTCAGTCATTCACTTTCAAGTTCAACCGTTAAGGCTTTCAACATATTCCCTCTCTTGTAGTAGAAACTATCAATCCATCAAGAGACAACAATTCTTCTATTGAAATAAATCCCAAAATGAGATTTCAATTTGTAGTCCTTCTTATCAAGTAACTTGTGCATGTAATAAATAAAATTTTAATGCAGAGAAACTCTTTCCAACATGCTCATCTTAGCATTAATATACCAGTCCTATGACTGATCTGTGGCCCATTTATGCCTAGTGTTTGAACTCTTCTCTGATACCACTTTGTAATACACCCAATCCCCTAAGTACCTTTTTAAGGGATGGGGTATTAAAATTTCACTTTTCTTCAACCACCTCAAATCCTCTTCTCAAGGGAACCATCATCTTCTTCTCCTCAAGAGCTTTCCAATGACTGCCACTATACTAAAAAATGAGTTCTAAATCATAAGTTATGGCCTTCTAAAGTTCCTTAGGCCTTCATTGGTCAAAATCCACCTCACTACCATATTGCATCCATGCGGATCCCTATCACTTGCGCCATATTATGAAGAATTGAAGTGTCACCTGCCACCCGACCCATCGGACCCTCTAAATCAATGACTCAGATTCATTATGTTCCTTCCTTTTCCATCAGATATTTCTCCATTAGAGCCACATTCCACTCCTAATGGCACACTCTGATCAATGCACACACTGACATATATGATAGTCCTTAGAGTTGGGAAATCAACGACCCTGATCACTTCAAAGTTTCTAACTCACACAGTGGTTAAGTATCTCATTCTCATTTTCACGTTAATCAAATAGGTGGAACCCACGACAATCCACGATTGATATTGAATCTCTCCTATTCATCGATCTGCAACCCAAATCACCTCTCAGAGTCCTTCTGTTGGAGTCCCCTAGTAACCCCATACTCATACATCATGATGGAAGTAACCTCTGATCAACGGTGGAGATCTGTCCACTCACCTACCACCTTGATTACTGTTTCCATTGTATACTTTCCACCTTCCGTGACACGTGGCACTCATGCTGCGTCACTAACCTCTCTCTCAAAATTCCAATTCACCATGACATGTGGAACTTCCTCGTGGAGTGATGTGGTGTACACATCATCAATGAGCACTTGGCTCATCTAACAGGTACAGACACTTGTCCACTATGTATTAGTTTGGTGACATCATCATCCTCCACTCCAAGATTACAAGGAAAACACAGAACCTTTCCCTACCAGGAAACTGGATGCTAAACTCCCTCCTAAGTGTATACAAATATCTACGACTAAGGCCTCTTACCCGATCCTCGATTGATGACTCTAATTATCTTTCAAATTTCCTCCCTTCGAAGTGCATCCCATTCCATAATACCACTTCACTCCAACCAACACCCCTCCGATGAATGGTTGATATCTCTCAACCTATAGATATGAGGGCTAGGAATTAAGGAAAGTATCCCCAGACCTGAAATTGACAGGGAATCAACCTTGATCCTTTCTACAAGTTATAGAATGAAACGTGTCACCCTCTAGACACATTGTCACTTCGATAACCTGACCTTCCGATAGGTTGAGAACCGACATCAACGGTCACAATTTTCTTTGGCTCATGCTCTGATAAATAGATGACACTTGCTGATTCAGAGCCTCCCTCTTCAGAGCCCTAGTGAGACATTTCACTTAGACACTCTGATAGCTTAGCCTTCGACAGTATTATAGTACCATCAATGGTCATGATTTCCCAGCCTCTGATTCCCTAAAAATTCAACAATCATCATTAACTCAGATTTCCCCTTGTCGTAGCTCCAATGCATTCTTGCACTTTAAAACTCCTTTTACCACGACCCAACCAACTTAGGACCGAAATCAATGGTACATTATTCATCAAGAACTTTCTTCAATGGATCCAATGACTCATATTGGCTTAGATATCTACTCATCAGAGTCCCTGTGCAACCTTTCACTTAGAATGTTTTGATAATTCATTCCCTCACCGACGGTCAGAGTCAAATCATTGTGCTGAATCGATGATGGCCATCTTCCTGAAGAAAAACACATGGTTCTATAGGTCAAAAATCTGAAATTGGACTTGTTCATTTCAATAATTCTCTCAAGTATTTTCTAAGGTCTTTCCAGGCCTTCACCTTACTCAGAAAACAGGCTAAGGTAATCCTCTCTTCATCTCTTAGAACGAAGACTTACGTCTCCTACAAAATTTCCTTTTTAAGGAGAGGAATTTCATAGGGATAAGACTCTCCAATTATGTTAAGACCTTCCTAGACTCTAGGGCACTCCTGCCATTGTCCTTCCAAAGGAAATATATATCTTACAAGTTCCCCATTCAGAGGCTTTTAGTCTTCATAGAGTTACACCCTATCATTACCCTACCTAGTTTATAGCCAACATCCCTCTAGAACGTTTTATCTATCAAAAAATTATTTAAAGTTCTTTATGCTCAGGGGTACCAAACATGTAAAATTCCTGACATTCTCACATTTACATCAACACAAACACTTGCAATGAAATATCCATACAATCTATAGACTTAAACCTTTAAGGTATACATACACTTGAGCACCATCCTTCCATTTAATCCCACCATTACTTCAACACAAATCTTGTAGTGAAACAAATATTCAGATCATTTACAGATACACACATCATGAATACAATCACAAGCATAATTCATTCCTTTTACTCTACACACAGAGCATACCAATACTTATATGTTCATTAAATAAGATAACCATCCAACTGACTCTGGGTGTTCACTCTCCACCCAACCATAGGCTCTACGTTCTCAAACACTTCAATAGTAGGCCACCCCCATGCCAAGCCATGATACCACCAGGGAAATATGTCTTAAATTCTTAGGGTAATTTTTGGTAAGAGAATACCATTCTTCTTCTCAAACCCCCCCAAACCCGATCACGTCTACTCTCCCTTTTTCTCATCATCTGCATGTGTGCATTCTTCTCTTACATGCTCCACACATGAAGGTTCTCGACATGTCCTCTTCCTTCTATCATAATGAACTCATGGGGTCAATATGGGCTACAGAATTAGTACTCTGTTGTACCTCTCGCTGGAATTTTTTTTTGTTCTGTCCATATTTCCCATACCTGTATTTACGGGGGTGGTTGGTTGTTCAACTACTGACCCCTTCGCATTAACTGACTTGTCTTGAAATCAGGGCTAAGGGAAATAATATGAATATTTCCAAAATAATGTCTCAACAAGGAGGTTTGGGTTATTTTAGCATAATGAC
>ML801589.1:129210-162472 GCA_009831015.1 Picea engelmannii
CTATAGTGGTATCATGGCCAATACTTTTAAAGCTTCATCCCAAAGTCAACTAGTTGGAATTTAAATCAAACAAAATACAATTACAATATTTATATGCCATGCCTTGGAAATCATTAACACAATTAGTTACGTATAATCATGGGTTTAGAAAGAGGATCTTAAAAATCATAACTCTCATGCTTATTTGTTATCCAATGAAGTCACTTCTCTTATTCAAGGGGTCATGCAAAAAATGGGGGAAGATGTATTTGTCACATCCCCTAAGTTTTCAAGATATTTGAATTCAAGCCACGTTGCATCTCCATTAATCAAGGCATGCTCCAGCATCTCTCATATCAGTCTTCAAGTGTAGTGAGGGGATATGAAAGGACACAAACCCATCTCATTTGCATGCAAAAATTAATCATCATCATGTATATTGAATCCTTATTTGTGGTTTCTCATTTTTGAGGTGGGACAATGGATCAATCCTAGGTTGGATTTCAATGCAGCTATGGGATCTTCAATCAAAATTGAACCCACCTGATAAGAGATTCATTTTTTCTTTGGATTATTTATTAGGCATTTGGTTCATGGGTTTCAACTTTTGAGTGTATTCAATGGATAATTTCTAGAGTTCTTTGGTTGTTGGATTGCACTGGGATTTCAATATCTAAAACTTGTCTTTAGGTTCTGGATTTGGATAAAAAAAAAATGAAAATCATGCAATGTTTTACCCTTCCTCTATTCTTTGGCCGTATCCATTCCTTTAGCTCCTTGTATACCATTAGCAATAAAAAAATTTAACTCTATGCATGGGTTTTTAAATCTCTATGATATGCCATTTTGGTTATGCTTGGGATTGTCTTTGTTGGAATCCTCAGTCAAGGTTATAGAAATCTCTAGAAGTGTAGTGTTTTGATTTTGCTTATAATCTTTTGGAGTATAGAACCTTATCTATGTGCCGAAATTAGCTCTAATTAGTTTGGTTCCAATTTGAACCTACTACCCTTAGCTATTTTTGTTATGGATTAAAAAATTATGGATCACAGGGACATCCAAGAGGTTCAAAGAACTCTTCGAAGGCATGAAGAGTCTATTCAGTGCAATAAAACCTCCATATTTTCAGTGACCTCCAAGGTCCATGAAATTGAACATCAACGTGCTATACAAAA
Organism: Picea engelmannii; assembly: GCA_009831015.1. Lineage (NCBI taxonomy): Eukaryota > Viridiplantae > Streptophyta > Pinopsida > Pinales > Pinaceae > Picea > Picea engelmannii. Next base: position 130,365 of record ML801589.1, read on the forward strand.
TGTGAAAATTACGAATCTCTTGGTCTAACAAATGCATAAATTATATGTTTTGTAAGCAGAGTGTAGTATGCTTAAGAACCTTGTTATCAATATTAACAAAGACTCTCACTCCATATCCTCAAACCAAAGGATGTCAATCAACTATGTTCAAGTAGACTACAAAGAAGAGGAGATAGTGTACCAAATGAAAGAGGACATGGAAATCAAACAACAACATTCTCTTCCCTCCAATGTAGGTAAAAAGGAGGCCAATAACCATCATGTATTATACTAATCCTTATGTTTTTCAAAGTAATTAGAATAATAGGTGTTTTTATTAAGCAATTTACTTGTAAGAAAAAATGGGATTTAATAATTATAGACAATTGCAAACTCTCTTATGTGGCTTGTGAGAGTTTTCAAATTTTCCTGAAACTCTATAATAATACTACTTGTATGCTTGTTGTTAGTTATGCTACATCGTTTTTAATATAATATTTTCCAATTTTGATTAAACACGCACGCATGTGTGACAAAGACTTAGAAGAGGGTAAAATGTTCTCTCAACTTCTCTTCCAAGGATCTCTTTCTCTCCCTAATGAATCTCCTAATGTGCAAAAAAGTAATCTCCTTCTGAAGGGGGATTACAAGGGGATATAATCCTTGAACTTGATGAAGAAAAAATTGTCCAATGATGAGCCTCTTCTCATGGAACATGTCAAGGACACAATCATTATTATATGGTCCTCTTTAGTAGAAGATCACCATGAAGATCAACAAAATGATAACATCATTAATAGGTCTTGGGATCCCATGCAACAATTCTCAATCATTACCAATTAAGTCAATTTATACCATGTCTTTGAGGATATAGGAACCAATAAGGGGTGAATGCAATGATGTAAAATCAATAGGCTATTGTGTATGACTCTATCTTAATGTTGAAGCTTCAAGAGAATGACTTTGGATATCAGTTGCAATTTTATCTACTTCTTCCTTTTTCCTTGAGCTCTAAGCATTTTAGGAGGGAAGAGCATGTTTTTTCCCTAACACAACCAATGATAAGAAGAGTTATGTATGTAGTGTATGTTCTTATTATATTTTTTATTTATTGGGTTCCACGGTCTATTAATAACCCAAAATATTAATAAAGACTAGTTTTTTTTTAATAAACAGAGCTATTTTTATTATATAAGCATTGAAAAAAATGATTAATAATAGGTTTAGAAATAACTTTGGGGACAAATTCTATTAAAGAGAGAGCCCATTTTTTGTACCTATACACAACATGTTTTGTTCATGTGTTATTTTGTTTGTAAGCTCATTCATACCCTGTCACTAAGTTAGTTGAAATGTGTAATGAGTCATCACTAAATTAGTAGTTATGTGCATGTTTTGTGCATGTGTTATTTTGTTTGTAAGCTCATTCATACCCTGTCACTAAGTTGGTTGAAATGTGTAATGAGTCATCACTAAGTTAGTAGTTATGTGTTAGTTATATGCATTAATGACTCACCACAATGTTAGTGGAGAGGTGTTATTATGAGAGTTGTATTAAAAGGGGTCTCCCCCCTCACTTGTAATCTGATCTTATTATAAATCAATCAAACTTTTTACTTATATGAATATCATTTTGCATGCAAATGTCTTCCTCCATATTTTAGGAATTGTAGGAGCATTCCAATTATTGGGTGTGCAGGTCCCCCCAACCCTTTCTTTCTTTCTCTTATTTATTTTAGTTTATTATTTATTATTGTTAAAGTTGTTCTATTTTGAATATTGGTACGCTTCACCCTCCTCCCCCAAGAATTCTTATGATTTCCCTCACCTCCAACACCTCCAAGTAATTCATTATCAATTATCGCTTTATAGATCCAAAGTCTTAGTGTAATATCCCAAACTAGCATGAGAAATCTAGGTGGGTTATCACTTCAAGGAATTCCCTTCCTTAACTAAAAAATAACAACATTTAACAAGAAAAATGTTTTTTACATTTATTAAAACAAGTTTCAACTTTAAGGAGCATAAAATAAACAAAAACATATACAAATTATCTATTTCAATTCACCTTGAGGATGTCCAACAAACTGAACCTACAAAATAGTCTTCAAAATCCAATAGAAACTGCAAGGGAACCACATTGTAAGGATGTCTTTCCTCCCAACCAAATGAAATAACCAAGATAATAGTTGATGCCCCCCTTGCAGGGCCACATCTCAATGGGGATATGCAGTGGCTCACTCACCTAGGGATCAACTCAAGTAAAATCTACATAAGAATCCAATTAGTAATTGTAAAGTATTCAATCATTTACAAGATACTATGTGGAGAGGCCTCTAAGACATGAAACACTTCCATGCACATATTTGTTGTGCAATAACTCTACCCATTTTAGCTTCTATACTACAACACCTCCAACGATCATTACAACAAAATTATGTCATTAACATCCTTTTGATCCTCCTTTTTTACTTCCATTTTAATTTTTAGTGATCTTTTTTGTAGTTTTGATGAAAACTTGGAACTATTTCACAAGTTGGAAATAAACTTCATGTTTCTTACGCTAGATTTAGCAGTGACTTTAGTATTGGGTTTAGCACCAAGTTTAGCGTTGGATTTAGCACTAGTTTCTTGAGTAATTAAATCAAAGCAAGGGGAAATTTTCAAAAATAAATTTGAAAAAGAACAAGGGATAAAAATAAGCCATTTGTCTCTATCCTCATGAGTGTGATGATATTTATGTTAATTTTAATTAAAATATCTTTTTTTCCATCATAAAATCCCCTACTCTCTCATTCTTTTTTCATTTCTTCTCCCTCTTATATCTTCTCCTCCTTTCTTCCTTAGGGTTCCCTCTGTTGGGTTTCATATTCATTGAGGCTATGGTTTCATTTTCAGAGGAAACTCCATGAAGAAGGTAATGGATTCTCCCTTCCCTTTTACTCCTTCCTTCTTTTTTTACTTTGTTTTTCATTTATTGATTCTCTAATGTTTATTGTTGTTTTGTTATTGTAGGTTCAGGGTTTCATGCATGGAGGCTAAGGTTTCATGGAGGAACCTCCACGATGAAGGTAATGGATTCTCCCTTCCCTTCTCCTCCTTTCTTCCTATTTTACTTTTCTTTTACCTTTTTGATTCATTAATGTTTATTGACTTTTGGTTGTTGCAAGTTTAGAGTTTCATGCATGGACACTATGGTTTCATGGAGAAACCTTCAAGAGGAAAGTAATGTCTTCTCCCTTTCCTTCTCCTCCTTCCTCTCTCTTCTAATTTGATTTTCCTTTTGTTATTTTCTAATGTTTATGGTGTTTTGTTGTTGCAGTTTCAATGGAGAAAGAAGAAAAAAATGGCTTTTGGGGGGTTCTATTCAATGTGTAGATCTAGTTCATGTGTGTGGTCTAATGAAGGCCCTTGAATTATTTTAAGGATATAAAGGTTCAAATCCCAACATCCATCTATCTCTCATTACTTACTTTTTATTTAGCATTAAACACTAACATTTATCTAGGATATGCATTATTCACTTATTTGCATGCATAGGTTAGGCTAATTTCAATTCAAATCTACAATTTTAATGGTATATTTTGGTGGGAATGTAACTAAAGTAGATTTATTTCCTTTTGGTGAGTGATCTGAGTTTACATCCTAGCATTCTCATATCATTTTCCATTTAGGTTTTTCAGTTTTTTACCATTTTCAGTTTTTGTTTCTGTAGATTTTAGTTTTCCCTAGGTTAGTTTAGTTTCAATATAGATATGCACTTTTAGTGGAAATGTTTTGTGGGAATGTATCTCAAGTAGAGCTCAAACCTTTTGACAAGTGATCTAGGTTCAAATCTTGTCATTCCCTTACCATTTTTCATTTTTTACCATTTTCTATTTTTATTTCCATAATAATTTACAGATAGTTAATGCTAAATTCAACACTAAGTTTGAGGCTAAAGTTATCATTAAACCTAACACTAAATATGAAGAACAATTTTAACATTGAGTTCTACACTAGGAAAATGCTCCAACTTGAAATAAATGCACTATGATTCAGTGTTAAACTCGATGTTGATGCTCTATTTTGTTGTAGTGAGTGGAATTATTTCAAATATATTAGCACAGTGGCTTTAGTATCTCTTGTAAGGTACAATATGTTAGATTTTAGAGTGCACCCAGACTTGGTGCACATGCACCTCAGGTTTGGTCTACGTTCTCAACAAAATACACAAATTAAAATAGTTTAAATTGTAAACATAAACACACTGAGATTCCTAACACCTTAACACAGTGGAAAATAAACCAACAATTGAATGAAACACAATACACAAGAATTTAAGCCCAAATATCTTATTATTAAACCCACAAGAATTCTCAAAACAAATGAGCTCCCATACTAGGGAACATGACCCTTTTCTCATACAATAGAAAATGATAAATACTTACAAATTCACCATAGAAACCCTCTGTTTGTGTTCCCAAACCTGGTCAACTTAGCTGACTGTTTAGGCCGTCACATTAGCCCTAAATTTATCCTCAATCTGTCACCAAAATTCCAAGACCCTGCTACTGTTCCATCCTTCCTTTGTCATCCAAAATATTTCATCAAGGGCCATCCAAATCTTGATCCAAAGACTATTTTACAAAGTGGTTGTAACAACCCTCTTCTCTTCCCATTACACATCTGTAATAACCCTCATATAGCCCTCAAAACTTCCCTCAAAAGTCTATTGTTGTACTAGTTTTTACAACCCTAATGGTATGCCTCAGTACTACTGCTAGGGTGGTAGTAACAACCCCCCAAAATACCCAAAAATGTCCAGAATTTTCCTAGTAGACTTCGACCTCCCTAGGACAGCCTCACAGACCTCCAAAATACCCAACCACAATCCTCCATTAGCAGGGCTAGCCTCCTAGGCTAAAAAATTTCCTCTCTTAATCTTACGACAACCATATCTCCCTAGGTAGAACCTCCTGTAAGCATGCTCTATCTTGGATGAGCCTCATACAATCTGTGACCAGGCTCCTCCTAGCAGTCCAAACCCTTATACCAACTTGAGGCTACCTTTGACACCTAGTTGAGACTTCCTAGAGCCTCCTTAAGCCTGGTTGAGCCCTCTTACAACCCTTAACTACTGTGGCTAGCCTCTCCTTCACCTGTTGTCCAACTCGGCCCTCATATTCCTTTGGAACCTACAAAAACTTCACAAATATAACAAATCTGAGTCCAACATGGCCTCCTACATAGCTAGACTAAGGTTACCAAATAGCTAGAATGAAATCACCAAGAATCTATACAATTATGAAATGTCACATCATCCTTAACTCCTTTATATACAACTCTTAAGGGTGAGTGAAATCCATTAACATATGTCAACATTAAATTAGAATAGTTTAATCACTCGTGTGGGTGTGAAGCCCCAACACAAGCCCACAAAGCCCATTCTCAAGCCCATGAAGCCCAAACTTCATTCCAAGGGAGTTTTCATCGAAACTAAATTTTAATTTGGTGCCATCAAATATTATCACATGCTCGACACCAAGGCCATGTGAGAATACCTGCTCAAAGCTACAAAACATCAACACTCCCTCTTAGCAAGGGAGGTATTCTCACCCACTCCAATATCTCATAGAAGTAACTCTATCTCCCACACTGGATCTGATACAACAACTACTCTCGAATCCACCTAATTGGATGATCCCTCTGTCACCAAAGAAAATCCTAATGTATACCATGATTCCATCTTGGAATATTCCCTGCTTCTAGAAGCCTCCTTCTTCTGAGCATCCTACTTGAAAATCTCAAACCATGACACCTTCCTGACAGTCTTGGAAGATGCCTCTCTCCCATATAGACCTGAAGGTAGACTCCTTTTGAACGATTGAATCTCCCCCTGAGCCCACTGACTCCCCTTGAAGTTAAACTCCCTCTGAATCCACTGACTCCCTCTGAGGTCATGCTCTCTTTAAGTCTACACAACCTTCATAGCTCCCTGCTCCTTGTCCATTGTCACTCTACTATTGTTGGTCATGGCTCGCATAGGCTGTCCCTTTTTCCTATACACCTTGCTCTCTCTAACTCCAAGACCATTGTTTTGTTTGTGCTATATCCTCTAAACAACACATGTTAATCTCATAAAAAAAATGCATAGCCCTTCTCCTCCATCGCTGAGGCTGAGAATACACTCCTAACACCCATATCACATTTTCCACTCACAACACATCTCTTGACTTCTTCAAAAATTATGTACTAGATCCCTATACTACATGCTTGGTCCTCATACCAAGATCCACGTACATACCTGAGTCATACTCTTGTGAATATCTCAAACAAATATCGTGCTCCTGTCATGTGTCAATGTTTCCCACTATATAATAACCATGGAATCCTCCAAGGCAAGTGTCCTACTTACCCAAGTCACGACCATACAATGAACTTGTTAGAATATAGAAGATGGTGTGCTCATTTTACCATTGACGATACCCTCGTCACCCAACCACAGGCCGAAGCCTCCCTCCGAGCACCTTAACCTTGACCTGAGAATTCCTCCGGAAGAAAACCCTAGGCTAGATAGCCAAACAAAGGACAACACATCTCTCCCCAAGGATAACGCAACACAAAAGACTGATCATATAGTCCCAAACCCTAGCCAAGAGAAATCCAAGCCAATACTAAAACTAGCTACTGTTGCAGCTGCAGCTGCAACCCTCCTCCAAACCTGCGCACCAACTACAACTGCAGTGCGCACCAATTGGGAAAACTGCAATCCTAAGATGTGACAAATGAGAACTGGCGCCCTGTATTTATACTGGTTCTACCAGATTTGTTGGGGCCGACTTCTCCTTCTGGATAGTGTCTGTTCAGTATATTATTATTATTTCTGGCCGACTTCTTCTCTTGGAGGCTAATAACCTAATATAAATTATCTTCTTGAGCCGACAAGGCTTCTAGGGTTATTAGCCAATTCATTAGGGTTTCTCTTGCTTCTCGGAGTCTTCTATTCTCGTCAGGTTCACACATGGGGGTAAATATTTCCTGCAACTACCATACTATTAACACTCCCTCCTAGATAGAGATGTATTTACAGGTAATGGACTTGAGCACAAAACACACCATTTACCCGGTAGCATCAATATAGTCATATAGATTATTTCATGAATAGATCATGAGCATCACCATCACCATCAATTGCATCATCTCTCAAAACCATACTTCATCTGAGTAGTTAGATATGATGCTGGATAAGTCACTCCCACCATAGAGTGATACAAGAGGAGTAAAAGATCTGAACTGTTTTCCTTCTGGAAAATCTCTGTTCATCATTCATCTGAATGATCATCTCCAATAATATGTTGATAGTCTTCAAGGCAATTAGAACAATGATAGAACACACCTGTGTCTATTTATAGTAGTACACAACTACAATCTAGTGGTTAACTACCACATCAAGTAACACACAAGTACTTGATCAACAACGTATAGTTATGAGTAGTGAGACACATTCACTACAGTAGTCCTCATCTATTGTCATATAGTCTTCATAAAAAACATCTGAGAGCATCCTGCATAGAAACAATGTTATGATAAAAACTGTATCATCTGGACCAATATTTCACTCACGTCTGTGAGATATGAAAGAATGTCTGCCACCACAATAGTCTTCATCTACATAGAAACAATGTTATCATAAAAACTGAATCAACTGGGCCAATCTTTCACTCACGTCTGTGAGATCTGAAAGAGTGTTTGCCCTCAGTATAGAATATCAACAATGATCATCTGGGCCAATCTTTCACTCACGCCTGTGAGATCTGAAATAATGTCTGCCCTCAACATAGAATATCAATAATAGGCTAACTGCCCCATTCTTCTCAACCAAGGAAGAAGGATTGTTTCTGATTTCTGAACCTGGACCATTTCCCACCCTGGGCCATTCTTCCGACACTAAACAAAGTGTAACCTGGAGAGAATGAGTCTTCCCTCGAGAAATGCTTGGACCATTCCTTATCTTGGGCCATTCCTCCAACACTAAACAAAGTGTAACCTGGAGGGAATGAGTTTTCCCTAAGGAATGACTGTCCTGGACTATTCCCCACCCTGGGCCATTCTTCCGACACTAAACAATGTGTAACCTAGAGAGAATGAGTCTGCCCTTGAGGAATAACTATCCTTGATTGTTGAGCTTGGACTATTCCCCACCCTGGGCCATTCTTCCGACACTAAAAAAAGTGTAACCTGGAGAGAATGAGTCTGTCGTTGAGGAATAACTGTCTGGACCATTCCCCACCCTGGGCCATTCCTCCGACACTAAACAAAGTGTAACCTGGAGAGAATGAGTCTGCCCTCAAGGAATGTCTGTCCTACATCAACCTTCAAAACGGATTATTCTTTGAAATTGCTCACAACTGTGAACTTTGAAAGAATGACTGCTCGATGAGGCGGACCATTCTTCTTGACCACTACTCAGAGTGACTGCCAAGAAGAATGACTGTCCTAGACCACTCCCCATAATGGGAATTCGTTGTCTATGATACATCAACAATTAGTCTGCCTCCTATGTTAGTTACAATGGGAAGTCACTGTCCATCAGAAATCTCAATCCACTTTCCAAACAGGAAAGCATTTGTCCAATCTGGACTATTTTTCAATTTACAAAGATAGATAATATTTTCAATGCTCCCTCCTAATTGGAGAGTTATTTCAATCACAAAAATAAATGTTTGCGTACCTTTTTCTAGTTTGGAGAGTCTTCCTTTCCAGCTAAGAGAGTCATTTCCATGAGATCTAGCTTGAGTATGCACGTTCTTTCATCTTGAATATAGGCTTTACCAAAATGTATGTTGATCTGCTCATCTGTGGAGATATGTATTGGAGACATCATTTTCTCCCTTCTGGACTTTATCATGGATAATGTAATGCTTGTATTGTAGTCTAGAACACTGTGAAGGCTTCATGTAGATATGAATAATAAAGTATATCATAGTTGGAGAACTAGAACATATCCATGTGGCACTTCTTCTGTCATCATGGGATGTGATCTTCTGAGTAGTCATCTTGATTTTATAGGAAATATTCACCACACTTCTGCTGTGCACTAGAGGTTCTCCACCAAGTTGTCTTCTTCTTATCTGCATACAGGAGTCTCTTTATGATATGGCTCAAAGTCTTGAGATTTCTCTTTATACTTTCTTTATTCAATTGACTCATGGATGTTGCGGATAATATAATGACTTATATAGAGATAACTATGGTGTACCAGAACAATCAATCATCACAGTCTCCTCCCTCTATCTGAGAGAACCTTTGGTTCTGGATTTCGCAATGCTTTCATTCATAAGTCTTCCGTACATTGTTCTTCATCACGACTTTCAGTTCTTCTGCTTGATTGCTTTTAGTGAGTTCTTATCACGCTGGTAATCTTGTGATTCTTGATACACTGACTGGTTGTTCTGGTTCTTCTTTTTCTTTCTTGGAATCTTTATGTTCATCTTCATGTTTTTCTTTAGCTCTTGGGTCCATGAAGTTTCTTATAGATTCCATGCCCTAGAGATTCCACTTCTTACCTTCATCATCAATACACGGATCTGGATGGACAACCAGGAATACTTTAAGGCTTCTCTTCGAAAAGGTATTCTTCTACAGTTGAGCTGAACACATACTGTCTTTTCATGGCTGCTACCATGGATATATATATTTTTCATCATCTTCAATGGATCATAGGATTAGCTCCCTCCTGATCTTTGCTTCATGTATAAGTGCATATAATCTGCTCCCTTCGTCTGACTAAGTCCATGCTTCTGTCTCCATCCTTATTGTCTTCTACAATAGAGTCCATGCTTCCATTTGCAACCTTATTGTCTTCTGCAATATATAATTGGCTTTCTTTGTCTAACAGAGTCCACACTTCTATCTTAGTTGTCGTCATAAGTCTTTCTCCAATTCCTCTTGATGTCTGACTTCTAAGTCTCTTCAAGATCGATTCGGCTTATCTTGCAGTAGCTTCCATATGATTTGTATTTCATCCTTTCATGTGTATTATCTAATGATATTCATTCTTATCTTGTTGTTCTTCCATGGGTATAGTTCTTCTTGGAACACATTTTTTTCCAAGAGATAAATATACAAGATATGTACAAAGACGATGCAAGCAAGATATGTACAAAAAATAAGAATAGTGTTGTTTACCTTTTAGTAGAAGAAGTCTCTTCCATCCTGATTAGTCTTCTTTGTAGGTTCCTTTTCTTTGGCAATTGATGCTTCATGCTTCTCGTTCCTTTTATTTAGCTCGGGACGCTGGTTCTTGTAGTGACCGTACTTTTGACAGTTAAAGCATTGTATTTCTGAAATGTCTTTTCTTTGTTTTGGCTTCCTTATTGAATCGAACTTTCTTTTGTCTCTGAAGTTATTGGATCTTGCTATGAATGCTTGATCATTGTACTTCTTTTGAGGTTTCTCTTTTGCATTGATCCTTGATTCTTCTTGAGCACAGCAAGTCCAAAGTTCTTCAAATGTTGGGTACTCCTTCCTTGTGTTCATGCTTGTAGCAAATGCATCCCATGTCTTGAGAAGACCATTGAGTACTATGTTCACCAATTCCTTTTCTAAAGTGATATTTTAAATAGCTTGTAGTTGATCTCTTAGCTGGGAGATCCTTACAAAGTATGATGTTATGTTGTCGTCATCATCCATCTTCATGTCACGGAGCTCATTCTTCAGACTCATAACTTGTCCAATGTTTCTATCTGAGAAGAGATTCGTTAGGGCATCGTACATCTTCTTCGATGAGTCAATATGAGAGATGTAGGGTATCAAGTGGTATTTTATGGAATCCACTATTGTACTCATGGAATTGATGTCAACGTCTTTGAACTTCTCCATAGTTGCAACATTCTGTGGTTCCTTCTCTTCTCCTTTTTTAAACTCTGGCTTCACAATATTTCCTTTCACAATATCCAGCACTTTATTCTTAGCAAGGATGTGGTCAATCCTTGTCTTCCATGCTCTGAAGTTAGAGGCTCCATCTAGCTTGTTCTCAGACTTCATAGAGTTCATCATGGCTTGCTTGACTTGGTCAAACCCTAGATTTGACCAGAAATCCAAACTTCACGTCTTGGCCTTCTGAGAGTACCAGGAGATGTGTTGGGCTAGGGCACACTGATCTATCTATAGATTAGGTCAATCTCATCACTTAAGGTGCCTCAACAAGAGGTTTAGGGTTTCTGAAATTGCTTCTGCTAGTAACCCTAGTTGTAGTGCTTTTGGAAGCTACTCCTGCTAGTAACCCTAGCAACAGTTCCTCAACGAGCTCAATGTCTAGCGATTATGTTTCCTTCCAACATTTTAGGTTGACTAAAGGGGTGTGGGCCCATAACCTGTTAGAATATAGAATATGGTGTGCTCATTTTACCATTGACGATACCCTCGTGACCCAACCACAGGCCGAAGCCTCTCTCCGAGCACCTTAACCTTGACCTGAGAATTCCTCCAGAAGAAAATAATAGGCTAGATAGCCAAACAAAGGACAACACATCTCTCCCCAAGGATAGCGCAACACAAAATACTAATCAGATAGTCCCAAACCCTAGCCAAGAGAAATCCAAGCCAATACTGAAACTAGCTGCTGCTACAGCTGCACCTGCAACCCTCTTCCAAACCTGTGCACCAACTGCAACTGTAGTGCACACCAACTAGGAAAACTGTAGTCCTGAGATGTGACAAATGAGAACTGGCACCCTGTATTTATACTGGTTCTGCCATATTTGTTGGGGCCAACGTCTCCTTCTGGATAGTGTCTGTTTAGTATATTATTATTATTTCTGGCCGACTTCTTCTCTTGGAGGCTAATAGCCTAATATAAATTATCTTCTTGAGCCGACAAGGCTTCTAGGGTTATTAGCCAATTCATTAGGGTTTCTCTTGCTTCCCGGAGTCTTCTATTCTCGTCAGGTTCACACATGGGGGTAAATACCTCCCATAGCTACCATAATATTAACAGAACTTCTACCTAAGTCCATCACTCAGGTCACAAAAAACTCTCTTTGTCTACACATGTTGTAACTAAGCATGTGTCCTCTCTCTGAAATAATCCCAAGATGCAAATGGACACTAAGTCTAGTCCACTCTAGACCTCCACAACTCATCTTTTTAAGTGTCCTCATCCTCCGAGGTCAAATAACTCATATATTGTCACATGCCGACTCATTTTCAAGCATGCAACTCTTTGGCCCAATGAAGACTTTATCCCATCAAACTACCATCCACATGAAGCTATCTCATCTGTGCCAAAGAACCCGAGATGCACCCATCACAACTAGCTAAGACAAGCCACTAGAAGTCCATCCACAAAGTTGGAAACCCGCCATACAAAATACTACTTTGAACTGAGTTCTCCACCAATCCACCAAAACTCCCAACCCACCACACCACCAAGTTTCAATAGTCCACAAATCCTTGCCTAGAATATCTGCTCCATGTCTCAAACTAGAGACCATCTAACCTATTTCTACCTGCAACGGTCATTGCAACTCTCTGCCAGAGATAGCTTCTCAACACTGCTACAACTCCTTCTCTGAGTTGTCACCTATGTAGATAACTCAGATCCAACTTCCCTTCTCAAAACCCCAATCTCTAATACCATGTTAGATTTTGGAGTGCACGTAGACTTGGTGCACACACACCTCAGGTTTGATCTATGTTCTCAACATAATACACAAATTAACATAGTTTGAACTGTAAACATAAACACACTGAGATTCCTAACACCTTAGCACAATGGAAAATAAAATAGAAATTGAATCAAACAAAGTACAAAGGAATTTAAGCCCAAATATTTTTTTCTTAAACCCAGAACAAGGCTAAGAAAAAATGGGCTCCTGTAGCATGGAACATGGTCCTTTTGTCATACAATATAAAATGATAAATACTTACAAATTCACCATAGAAAACCTCCTTAGTTTTTGTTCCCAAACCTGGTCAACTTAGCTTACTATTTAGGCTATCACATCATCCTTAAACCTATCCCTAAGCTGTCACCAAACTGCTAGGACCCTACTATTATTCTAGCGCTCCTTTGCTATCCAAAATATGCCCTCAAGGGATGTCCAAAGTATGATCCAAAGAATTTTGTACAAAGTGGTTGTAACAACCATCTTCTCTTCTTTTTAAACACCTATAATAACCCTCAGATAGCCCTAAAAAATTACCTCAAAATTTTGTTTTTGTACTGGTTGTTACAACCCTAATGACAACCCTTAATATTGTTGCTAGGGTGGTTGTAACAACCCCCAACACTGCCTAAAAATACCTAGAATTTTCCCAGTAGACTTCGACCTCCATAGGATAGCCTCACAGACCTCCAAAAAACCCAATCATAGTCCTCCACTAGCAGGGATAGCCTCCTAGGATTAGTGACTACCTCTCCTAGGCCTGTGACAACCTTATCTCCCTAGTTGAACCTCCTGTAGGCATGTTCCATCTTGGTCGAGCCTCATACAAGCTACGACTAGGTTCCTCCTAGAAGATTGAACCATTGTACTAGCCCGTAGCTACCTTTGGCACCTGACCAAACCTTCCTAGAGCCTACTCAAGCTTGGTCGAACCCTCCTACAACCCTCAATTGTTGCGGCTGACCTCTCCTTCACCTACTATCCAACTCAACCCTCCTCATCATTCGGTACATGCCCACAACATCACAAATACAGTAGATTTGAGTCCAACATGGCCTTCTCCATTGCTGGGCTGAGGTTACCAAATATCTAGACTGAAATCACCAAGACTAATCTACAACTCCTTGCAACACAAAAAATATCCTTGTATATAAAGGAGTTAAGGAGTTAATATCCTTGCAACTAGTCTACAACTCCTCCCAAGAGCTCACAAGATTATTGCAACACAAAAAATTTAGAAGTCCACAAATTTTATTTCCTCTTCTCCACTAAGTTGGTATCCCCATATTTTCCAACTAACTCCCAATTAATCTTCCACAAAATGGTAATTAGAAATCATAAATATGGTTTAGGGAAAAGTTGGGATTAGGGTAAAATAACAAAGGTCACATGATAGCTAATCATAATATTGATCTCAACCCTTTTGTATTTTTAACCCTACTTAAACATTAGGAGCACTTATTTTCCCAATAAATCATTATTGTGTCACTTTTCTACCTCGGAAGATCTTACAATTTCTAGAGGTTAGGTTATCTAGGTGTTGTGGCTGCAACAACCCCCCTTTTTTTCTTATAAAAGAAAAAGGAAAGCCCCCCCTACTAAAATTTTGATTCTATTGCCTAATCCTCTACTGCTTGAACCTAATACTATCATTTTTCCTACATTGAGGAAGTTGGGGGTTATATATTGATTAATGACTATCTTTGATGGGTGTTGAATTTTCCTTTTGATCTGATGATTGCAAATTTCTTCATGTTGCTTATTGAACTATTATGTTTATTGACATTTGTATGATGGAGTTGACATGTCATCTCTTAACCTTATGTCGAGTCTGAGGTGCTTGGTGATCTTATGCAGTGACAGGGTTTGTTCTATTGCATGTCAATATTGAATAACTCAAACTTCTCATCTTACTATTGGCATGCTAGTGCTTTATGTTTTCATCTTTATGCCTTCACATGCAGATTCTGTCACCTATTTCGAACTCTAAGTCTAAATTGCTTGTTGTCGATCCTTCTTTTGAGTTGAGACTTGACACATGTAGTTTCAAGACACTCATATACATCCACCATATTACCTCTGAATCAAACTAACAGATTCTTATAAATTGGCTTAAAGGAAGGGAATATATTATTTATTGTATTCAAAAATCTTCTTTTAATCACATGGTTGATATATCATTCTTGTTGTTTTGTAGGAGAAGGTTTGCAGGGGCACAATGTTCACATGGTTGCTTCAGCCGTGAGAGGCCTATGGGAAAATATGTTGATCCTTGTCTACTACCTTGACCTTGATTCTTCCTAGGCTTCTCCTTGTTTGGAAACAAATTACCTTCACTTGCAGTTGTCTTGAGGTCTAAATCCTCCATGGCTGTCGTTCCCACCTTTCTTGCAAGCCTGTCCTTGAGCCTATTCAAATTGGTTTAGATCGGGTCCTCTCTTGGTCTTACCTCTCTCCAAAACCCACACCATAAGTCTATTTAGCCTCTTGATTGTGAGTCCTTGTTGATTTGTTGCCTGATGCATGATAGATATATGTTGCATTTGTATTACTCATAGTGGCCTAGTGTAAAGGCCTTTTCTTGGACCTAGTCGTGCTCTTGCTCCTTGCAATCTGAGCATGTATTCCCTCTGACATGCACATATTGAATGGGCTAACTTGCGATGTGTGCTTTGTCATATTTGATGTCCTATTTCCATTTGTTGTTACATGCGAAGTTAAACCGTCGCATGAAGTGTCGTCATTATCTCTCGTCGCTCCTCCTTCATCGCAGCTAGATCACCACATCCTCGACCTCCATCTGACCCCACTCCTCTCCACGATTCATGGTGTTTCAAATCCTACCCTATACATATTTTTCTAAATTTTAACCCCTAGGTGCGGAAACCTGATCAATGGAACCTCGACTTGTCTAATTTATTCCTAATTTTCCGAAAGTTGTAATTATATTATATTATTAATTTTTGTAAATATTTTATTCTAATATTATATATATATATATATATATATATATATATATATATATATAATTTTATTTTATGTTATTTTTATTCTAATTTAATTTTAATTTTAATTTAATTATATTTTGTTTTGTAAATATTTATGTAGACATTTTGTTTGATTTTATGTATTTAATTTAATTAATTTTTTTTTTTTGTAAACTATGTATGTTTAATAAACTAATCATGTTTACCATTCAACATGTACATATTTTTCTCATAAATGAAAATATAAAAGTAATAAAAAAAAATAGAAAAACAAATCAAATTTCCTTTTTAATTTAAATTTTCATGATTTTCATTTTCGTTTTTCAATTTTTTTACCAAACCTAACTTGTACATATTTTACTCTTTTTTACTTTCCCCATTTCTCACATAAACCTAAATGTACTACCCCAAGTCCTACTTTCTAGGGATTTCCTATTTTATAGGTAGTTCCTATTTTCTAAGAATTTATGGAAACTATATTTCAAACCTTATTCCCAAAATGTATTGAAACATATAGCAAAACATAATGTGTTTTATGGGAATTTATTAATTAAATAATGATGGAAACATGTAAAAGAAGGGGGTTGTATCTAATGTTTTATGCTTTATATATATAATAATAATAATAATAAAATGAAAAATATATAATAAATAAATCATCCCCCCACCATCACACTCCAGAAAGCCCATCAGAGTTCACTCAACACACATTACCATCGAACTCCGAAGAGCCCTTCGGAGTGAGCTCTTTGGAGCTCATCCAATTCTCCTTCACTCAACACTCAGACAAGAACAATATCAAACTTATTTTAATTTTGTTTTTGAAAAAGACGAGAATGTAAATTAATTTAATACTTTTTGGGGAAAACCTGAAGTCATGGGACCACAAATTGTTTTAATAATTTCTTTTTGAAAAGGACCATGAACGTGGAATATTTTAAATTTATTTTTTGGGGAAATGTGCACCCAAGAACATGCCTTATTTTAATATTTTTTTGGATGGGAAGTCATTGGAATGTGTGCATAATATATTTGTTGTGTTTGGAGTTTGATCATGATGAGCTACGGTTAGACGTCGATAGTCTTTGGGAGTGGGGCAACTCATGTACATATATCCACTCCGAATGCCATGACTCCGAAAATATTTTCGACACGCATTTCCATGTAGAGGTTTGGACTTTATGTTTTTCAGGGGAAACTTTATTTTTATTTCTTTTATATATATTATTTTTTATTTTATTTATTTTGTTTTATTTATTTTATTTTTTACTTAATTTTATTTTTAATTTTCATAGATCTACAATTTTTCGTAGATTAAATGAATAACAAACATGAATGAGCTTAATGGTTAAAAACATGTGTTTCTTCCTTAGAGGTCACAGGTTAAAATCCAACAAGGGGTAGGGTAGTTAATTATTTTATTAGTTTTAACCTTGGTAATTTTTATTTTTTATTAACGAGGGGTAATTATTATTATTTTTTTTTTGTTAAAAATCGTAAATAAATGTAAAATTAATGTAAATAGTTTTCTATTTTCATTTTAAATTATTTTCCTAATGTTTAAAAAAAAAAAAAAAAAGAAGGAAAAATTAGAGAAAATTATGCTACAAGTTGTGTGTCCCATACCCCCTGGGTTTTGAATGAAACTATCCATAAGGGTTAAGCTATCTAATCACTAAGTGTTGATATCTTATGCAGGTGGGATTTCTCTTTTTGCAGGTTCAAAAATCAATGGTCCAGATTAACCCACGGGCTTGATCAATCATTGTTGAATGACGATTTTTAAATGACCATAACTTTTGCTGCATGTGTCAGAATGAGGCCCGTGATAGCTCATTGGAAAGGTATAGGAAAAAGGAACACAATAGTATAGGTCTCTAGGCCAGAAAGTTGACAAAATATTTCAGAAAATGAAGAAAACAACATACCAAGAATTCAAAGGAAAAAATGGCCATGCCAACTTCCAACAATCATATCCGGGGCTACGAGCAACGAAGTTAGGCCCAGGATGGCTCAATGGAAATTTGGAAAGGAGAATAAAATGATGTAACAAATTTTGGAAAATGTTGAGAAAAAATGGTCTAAAAATGAAAAACACAGATGGAACCTGAATCTGATTGAAGAACCGACTATGCATACTTCAAGAAGCCATATCTTAGGCTACAAGCAACGAAATCGAGTGAGAAATATCTCAATGGAAACATGAGACAGAGGAGAAGAATTTAGAAATATAAGAATCAGTAGACATAATATAGAAACACCCATAAACCTCCGAGGAGAAAAATATAACTCCAGTGGATAGAGTCAATGATTATTTTTTAATGAATATCATTTGTAAATTGCCAGAGGGAAAAAATGATCACTCATGAGTCTGTTCAACTTCTCTTTGTAACACTCACATGTTCATTTTCAAAATGTGAGAAAATAAATGCAAGGAAAAGGAAACAAAGAGTCATGAAAACTAAAGAGTCTCTCTCTTGTCTTATAAAAGAAAATTCATAGGATAAAGCCGACACTTTTTCCCTTTGTAACAAAAGATGGTACTATTATTTCTGATTAATAAAGAGCATGATGAATTTTGGAAATACATGATGTTGATGGATGTATTGGAGACTATTCTTGATGCATTTTTATTCTAGTTGAGTAAATAGTATTATATTGTCTGAACTATTTCTGCACTTTGTTTTGTTTGATTATGTTGTCACATGTTTCCTTGTGGGTACATAAATGATGTTATGGATGTATGGTAGAACTATTTGTCTATGTATCTATATCATTTTTGTTTTCATTTATTATTAGAATAGTTGAACTATTTCTGGTTCTGATGGTGTTGTCTTTTGTTGTACTCATTCTTTTAGTGTTTCTCCCTAGATATGTTAGAATTAGTTAGATTATATTAGTTTGCTTATAGTTAGATTAGCCTTAAGATTAATTAGAACCCTTTGGGGGGCAGTCTGTTGTCTTTCCCATTTTATTATTTTATTTCTAAGAGACAACGAGGCCCATATACTCATGGGAAATGCTACAACAAACACGAGTAGGTCTAATTGGTACCTGCCATCGGGCATTCTCCCTTATGTGTTTGACATGCCATTCAAGCCTGTCAACAGAAATGGCGCTAGAAGGAGGGATATATGTCAAGTTGACCATGTGGAGTCATTTTTAATTTTTATTTTAATCTACTAATGGCTCCATCACATATCCCTTTATGGAGGTGTTTTTCCAGTATTGTACCTCCCAAACCTCCTAGAAATATTTTACATTTCTTGTCGCAACTTAAATTTGATGGCGAGGGTGAAACGTCTACATCTGGACATGCTTTACATTTTTGGAAATTTTATTGTTCTCACAATATTAATAATGATAGTACCATTCACAGGATTTTCACTCTCACTTTTGCAGGTCGGGTCAAGAGTTGGTGCGAGACTTTATCAACTGCCTCTATTCACACATGGGAACAATTTACATGTGAATTTTTGCATGCTTTTGATAATTATGATTATGATGATTTGTGTGTAGAGATATTAGAGATTAGGAAGAACAAAGATGAATCTCTTTAATATTTTTTTATCATATTTACTCATATTTTCTATATAGTTTTTTGGATGATAGGTCCTCTAACAGTGATTTGATTTCCTTTTTAGTTTCTCTTGATAATGAAATAGACCAACTAGTGGATGAATAATCTAAATCATGTTTTAATGTTCTTTTACATGTTGATTTATATTTAACTAAAGATGTTGCAAATAATAATCCCTTAGTTGAACTCCATATGTCTGTATCTTTCTTTACTATGGGGGATATAGGTCAGATAGAGAATTATTTTTCAAAAGAAACATATGTATCCTCCCATCACTCCATTCCTCCTTCCATTCCTTGTGACGAAAAATATACCTCTTGTGTAATAAGTTTGAGTTCATATTTTTCTGCAGCTGACCAAGAGGAGGCTTTTTTTGTTGATAACGAGACACTTTAGGTCACACCGATGGTTATGTTAGGTTCTCATTATCCTATCTCATCTTTTCCATCACAAGAAATTGAGGATGGAGAGATGGAGAAAAACTTGAAAGATGGTCATTTTATTAATGAAGAAAATATAGTGATTCAGATGGATGTCGATGGACACCTACCTATTCCAACTGGTTCATTTTGGCAGTTTTTCTAGTTTGGCAATCTTTTCCTAGTTTTAGGGTCACCGACTTCCGGGGTCGTTTTGAAGCCCTAAACAACATTTTTAGGTCTCACCACAATCAAACTGATAATTTAGTTTGAGTATGATGGAAACATGTGCATTCCTCGGATAGACCTTTCCAACGGGATATCGTGCGCCTAAAATGGAGATCATATGCAAAAGTTATGACCCCGGGAAGTTGATGCACTAGCTTACCCCAACGAGGCCCACATGACTTTTCGCACTTCATCTCCTAGGGTTAGGCTTTTGGATGTATAGGTTTTTGGCATTCATGTTTATTTTAAAAAGTACTTCAAAGCCTCATTGTACTCATCTTCTTGCGAATGAGCACAATCGTCACATCTCTTCTCAGATATAAGTCACCACCATTCCAGCATGCTTGTTTTCCATTGCATTTTACAGTTTCAATTTATTTCCTTATTGAATAGAAACTAGTTTTACTATATTTCTGTTATTCTATGTTACACATATTTTAATAATAATCTATATTCATTTCGTTCTGCTCATAAAATCTAGATCAGTGGTATCAAAGCGGTCTGCTCCTTGTTGTTCTTAATGCATGTCCCCAACGAGGTTAGGGTACAAAGAATTGAGTCTCGAGCTTGTTTCTATTGAGGACAAGAGCTCTTACACACCCAAGCGACCTCTCATGGTGGGATAAAATAAAGATGACGAGACAAGAGATCCTTTCAAATGTTGCTCGAGGAAGCCCTCACGCAACAGAGGAACGAGATGATGGATATTTTTGTGGAAATCCTTCAACAACTCCCAACACGTGACGCATATTCCTCAAGTGGAGGTGCCACCCCCTTAAAGGTACAAATCAACTTTTCGAATAGAGAAAATATTACTTTTGCGCTCCTCAAAGGCATTCCCCATGTCTAAGATTGGTGGGAAAATTTCTATGAGAAAAAGGAAATAGAGGAAACCTCATTATTTACAGTCATGGTCACTTGGGAGTCCTTCAAGGATCCTATTAAGGAAAAATACTACCTTTTCGGAAGTTATGACGACCTGTACACAAATTGGACCACACTACGACAGAGAAGAGACCAAGCAGTGCCCAAGTTCACAAATATCTTCCATACCTTGTGCTCCAAGCTGGGTATCAAATATTATGAGCGATATATGGTGCTCAATATCGTGGTGGTATGCATAGATACGTATATTCCAAAATGGATTTTTTGGACATCTCATCCTTGGATGCGGCCTACCAATATGCTGTCAAAATCGAGTAGAAGATTAAACAAAAGACACGGAAATTTGGGCATGGGATGAACCAGATTTTATGAGCAGAACAAAATGACTACAGATTATTAACAGGTTCTTAACACAAAATAAAAGAGATACAATAAAACTGTTTTTCTATTCAATAAGGAAATAAGATGAAATTGTAAAATGCAGTGGAAACAAGCTTGCTGGAATGGTGGCAGCTAATCTCTGAGAAGAGATGTGACAGCTGCACTCATTCGCAAGAAGATGATTACAATGAGGCTTTGAAGGAATTTTTACAATAAACAAGAATTCCAAAAATCTTAGACATCCAAAAACCTAACCCTAGGAGATGAAGTGCCAAAATTCATGTGGGCCTCATTTGGGTAAGTTAGTACATCAACTTCCCGTGGTCATAACTTTTGCATACGATCTCCGTTTTAGGCGTATGATAGACCGTTGGAAAGGTATCATAAAGGAGATTAATTTTGGGATAAATATGGAAGGAAATTATATATTTCTCCCTATTTTACAAAAAACATCGCTTAGGGCCTCAAAATGGCTCCGGAAGTGAAAAACTGCTAAAAATAGTAAATTACCGAAATTGGCAGAAAACTATTTTGAGCTAGTTGGAAAAGGTGGGTGGCCACTGATATCCACCTGGATCATGGGAAACCCTCATATAAAAATCAAGTAAAGGGCGGACCCAACCCATAACAAAAAGGACAAAGAAAATATGGATAGCCTCAGGAAAAATAGTCTAAGCCACAAGCAAAGAAGGACACCAAAAAGACAAAGATACCAGGAAGTGGTGCAACTTCCATAAGTTCCCATGGAATAACACTGTTGATTTCCGCTCAAAGAATTCGTTGGTGGCTGAGGTGAAAGCCTTTGATTCAGATACAGGTTCCAACTTTGAGTCATAACTAGAAAGGGGGAGACAGATCATTGACGCGGAACCCAGTGCTACCACCAAGCTCCAGCCCAGTGAACCAGATGAGCCAGAGGAAGGAAAACACATTTTTCATTCACAAATGTGGGTGAAGGGTACCCCATTACACTTCATCATTGATAGAGGTAGCCATAAGAACCTCATCTCAGTAGAGGTCTTCAAGTGGCTATCCCTGCCGACAATGCTTCACCCACATCCCTACACCATTGGATGACTCTGCTAAGGAAGTGATCTCCGCTTCATCCAAAAATGTCATTTGCCATACACCATCAAGCCCTTCAAAGATGAGGTATTGTGTGATGTTACCCCTCTCAAAGTTTGTAATGTTCTTTTGGGCCAACCATATTTATGGAAAGTCATGGTGTATATGACTCTAGGCCTTGCAATGTTATTATTACTTTGAATAAGAAATTTTATAGGATACTCGAGGCAATCCCACCTAGTGCTATTTCCTTGATCTCTGCCAAGCAATGCAGGAAGGTCATCTATCAGACCGAGAATTTTTTCTTCTTCGTGATTCTCTCTCTGAGTGAGTGAAAGATCATAGCCACATCTAGGGCCTCCGTGACCAACCTCTCCACATAGCAAAATAAATTACATAAGGTCGTGGAAGAATACTCATATATCTTCTCCTCACCTACCGGGGTACCTCTACACTGTTAAGTCAATCATCCCATTGATTTGACCCCCGACACACCACTTCCCAATGGACCACTGTACCATTGTTCTATGTTATAGAATGAGGATATCAAGCGATAGATCCAAGAACTACTCCACAAGGGGCACATCCGCCCCAAATCCTTTCCTTGTGGGAGCCTAATCGTGTTGGTGAAAAATAAATATGGGACCTGGAGACTCTACATTTATTACTGGTCCCTGAATAAAATCATATCTAGGAACTGGTACCCGATTCCCCGAATCGATTACCTCCTTGATCAACTCATGGGGGCCAAGTACTTCGGTAAGATTGATCTGAATTCAGGATACCACCAGGTCCCAGTAGAACATAAATATGTATGGAATACTTCATTCAAGTCAAAAGAAGGTCTTTTTGAATGGTTGTTCATTCTCTTTGGTAAGAAAAATGCTCCAACAACTTTCATGAGGATCATGGACGATATCCTACGACCATTCACCAATATTTTTTTAGTGGTGTATCTGGATGACATCCTCATCTACAACAAGAATTGGGTGAAGCACTTGCATCTAATTCAGCAGGTTCTGCAAACCCTGCGACAACACAACCTATATGCCAACTTGGAAAAATGATCCTTCGGCATGGACAGGGTCCATTACCTGGGCTACATTGTTGATGAACATAGTGTACATGTGGATCCAACCAAGCTCCAGGTCATCCCTAATTGGCCAGCGCCAACCACACTCACTAAGCTTCAGAGCTTCTTGGGCCTTGCCAATTTCTATCGCAGGTTCATGTTGGGATTCTCCCATATTACATGGGCCCTCAACCAAGTAACCAGGGGTGGTGGTAAGGAAAAAATTGTGTGGGGATTATCCCAACACCAAGAGTTCTGTGATTTGAAGCAACACTTGTGCTCATCCCTAGTACTTTCATTACTGGACTTGCAATATCCCTTTGGGATCGAGACAAATGCTTCAAACTATGTTGTGGGCATCGTTCTCACTCAGCACGACCACCTCATGGCCTATCAATGCGAGAGACTATCATATGTTGTCCTTAAGTACCCTACTTATGAAAAAGAAATGTACTCCATTGTGTAAGATTTCCACCAGTGGAGATATTACATTCTTGGGAAGGAGACAGTCATCCAAACTGATCATAAGCCACTTCAGTTCATGTAGACACAAGGAAAATTGCAGAATGACCTCCATCAGAAGTGGTCCACATACTTGAAGTAGTTCCACCTCATCATCAAGTATAAAACATGAAGTACCAACCAAGTCACTGATTTCCTCAGCTGACCTCCAGTCGTGAAACTCACCACAGTGTTAGACTCTTGTGACCACGATATCTCCAGATAGCCCCACCTCTATGAGACTGACCTTGACTTCGCCACCACCTACCAAATGTTGGGCGCAAACTCAATTGTCTCTAATTTCCATCTTTAGGATGAGTTGTTATGCCATCTGGGCCATCTATGTGTTCCATCAGGCAAGCGAGCAAAGATGATTTGGGAATCCCACTATAGTCGAGTGGTAGGACTCTTCAGCGTCTAAAAGATAGTGGTAGTACTACAGAAACATTTCTATTGGCCGAAACTTCGAGAAGATGTTGGAAAGTATATCATTTCCTTCACTGCCCGTGCTATTGCAAAACTGACCACTAAGAAATAGGGCTTGTACACCCCTCTACCTACTCCTGACAAGACATGGGAATCCATCTCAATGGACTACATTTTGGGACTTTCATCCACCAAGAGGGGAAATGACTATATTTTTGTGGTTGTTGATCGCTTTTCCAAGATGGATATTTTGGTTGCCTTTAAGAAGAGCATCACAATAGAAGCCACTACGAAGATCTTATTTGAACGAGTATGGGTACATTTTTGAATCCCACAAAAAATTATCTCAGATTGGAACAATCAGTTCCTCAACACATTATGGTCGAGACTCTGGTCACTGTTGGACACCAATCTCACCAAATCCACTGCTTTCCACCCCCATATAGATGGCCAAAATGAGGTCGTCAATCAGATGATTGTGCATATCATGCACATGTACAATTCTAAGCACCCCTGCACATGGGATGAGAGTCTTCCCTATGTTCAACATAGCTACAACCGATCCCTACATAGCTCAACTAGCCACAACCCCTTTCAAGTGGGGTTGGAATTCTAACCATTGGGTCCCATGGATGTTGCACTACCTGTCGCGACCACCTCGATCGAATCATCCCCTGCTTCAACTGAAGCTGAAAAATCCACCTGGTTCATGGAGAAGATCCAACACATCCACCAAAAATTTCAATATAGTTTACAGAAGTCCAATTCGAAGTACAAGCAGTGCCATTATCAACAACGGGTGCCACATAAGTTTCAGTTGGGAGACAAAGTTTGACTGCACTTGTAGAAAGAACGCCTTACAGGGCCCCATCGGAAGCTTTTCCCACACCTTTATGAAACTTAAACCATCACCAAGGATATGGGTGACAATGATTTTGAGGTCAACATTCTCCCTTTCCTTGTCCTATACCCAGTGTTCAACGTGGCTCTCCTTCAACCATATTTTGCACCATTATTGGATGCCTCAGAGATAGCAGAACAATTGACACCAACAGAGCTCAACCCTAAATGCATGCAACAAGAATCCAGTGATCATATTGTGGACACACATTTCAAAGGAACTCGATAGAAAAGGATCCAACTTTATCAAGTTGTCAAAGCAGGGCAACTCCTACACTAAGGCAAGTGGCTCACCTCAGGAAAAATTCACCAGGAATTTCCTTATCTGATGGGGGAAATCAATGTAATGGAGACCATTTATTCCTAAGGGGGAAGGATTGATCTATATGGATGTCGGTATCCTCCCACCTATTCCAACTGGTTCATTTTGGTAGTTTTTTCCTAGTTTTCGGGTCCCCGACTTCCAGGACCATTTTGAGGCCCTAAACAACATTTTTAGGGCTCGCCACAATCAAAATGTATATCGAGTCAGAGTCTAACGACAACATGTGCAATCCTTGAATAGACCTTTCCAATGGGATATTGTGCACCTAAAATAAAGTTTTTATGCAAAATTTACGACCCCGAGAAGTTGATGTACAAGCTTACCCCAACGAGGCTCACATGACTTTTGGCACTTCATCTCCTAGGGTTAGGTTTTTGGATGTCTAGGTTTTTTGCATTCATGTTTATTGTAAAAATTCCTTCAGAGCCTCATTGTACTCATCTTCTTGCGAATGAGCACATTCGTCATATCTCTTCTCAGAGATAAGCCGCCACCATTCCAACGAACTTGTTTTCCACTACATTTTACGTTTTCAGCTTATTTACTTATTGAATAGAAACCAGTTTTACTGTATCTATGTTATTCTATGTTAATAATCTTTTAATAATAATCTGTATCATTTTGTTCTTCTCATAAAATCTAGATCATATAGACACTCATGAAATGAGTTCTTCCTCACACATGGATAAAGTGGAATTAGTTATTTTTGATTCGGATTGTCCAATTGTTACAAATTCTCCTTGTATAACTAAAATAGAGAAAGAATGTTTTCCTATAGTTGATGGATTATTTATTAAGACTTATTTTTATGAGGATTCTTGTGATTTTCTTCCTGATTCTAACCATGAGCATGCTATGAAATACATTTCAGATTCTCAGATTTTGTAGGAGGAAAAAAACCATGCTAATAATCTCACTTCAGGAGAAGAAATAAACATACAAGACATACCTATTTTATCACAACAATCCACCTTTTTCTTGCATGAGGAAAATATTTTTGAAGGAGAAAATGTAGATTTTGAAATCATACCTAGTGTGGAGCCTACCCATTCACAATCAAACATCGATGTTCTTAAAGAGGAGGAACAACCATTCAGGGAGTCACTTTATGAAAATCCCTCTTGTTCCATAGAATCTTTTCATTCTCTTAATTCTTCCACTTATTTCTATTTATATCTTGATTTTTTTAATGGTTTAACTTTGTAGGAAGCCAACCATTGTTCTATTCAAATAAATTCAATGGGGTCAATAATTTCTTAAGTACTTGATGGTGGTGATAGGAATACATAATATAGAGAGGATAGGGCCTCTTCCCATGAATTAATCACAACCAAGTCTTATCAACCTTTTTCATGGGATGAAGAGAATTTTGTAGCAAATGAGTATCAAAGGATGTCTTCTTCTTTTCTTCTTCACTTTATATAAATAGAGAATATTCTTGTTCAAGTATCCCTTTACTTGATATTGTTGATACTAGTGGATCTCACCATTGTTTTGAATATATCTCTTATACCATGGTGGGTACTAGCCCATGTATATCATTTGATCCCACTAGTTTATCTTAAGTTAATGGTTATTTGAAGTGTGAGTCTAGGGAGGCTTTCCAAGACAATGAGACACTCCAATTTACAATGATGGTTATGTCAGGTCCTCATTCTTTTGCTTTTTCTTCATATATGAATAAGTTTATAAGCATGGATATTCTCTCACCAAGCACACTTCACACGGATTCTATGCATGCTTCTCATTTGATATTCTACTTTCCATTGAACTCCCTCCATCAATTATATGATAGTAATGTAATTTCTCATGATAGAATTGAAGCATGGTTGGAAAGATCCTACTTAGATATATTTTCCATGAATTATCATTGTCACATTTCTAATATAGTGGATAGAGTTTGTCAAGTTTTGATTTTTCCTATCTTTACTCTATTTTTATTCCAAGTGTTTTTATTAATATTTTCTCTTGAACATGTGTTTGCAGGCTTGGGATTACAAGGATGACTACATTCGCATTGTGAATTTATATAGTTCATTTTTCAACCATTGTAGCATAGAGGAGGAGTATGGTAGAATACGATAGTATTTTTTATCCTTTACATAGTTTAGCCTTTCTTTCTAGTTTAATTAGTTTTTTAGTTTGCATTCTCTTTTCATTATTTTTGGATGATCAATAAATGAATTCTCAACAGAGGTGGAGAGAAATAGAAGGATTTCACACTAATTTTCCCTTAATTGGAATTTTTCAATTTAATTTTGATATGGGAAAAATTTACTCCATCACATCCTCAAATGTTTCTATGTGTTGGGTAATTTTCAGATCATTAATATTATGAACATCATTTTTCAAGCATTGGGGTATTTCACAAGTGGGATATTTTATAAAGGATACTATTTATTCCCTCTTGTAATGAAAATGGACACTCAGATCTATCTCATGCTCATATCCACATGATTCTAGTTTGGAAAAAATTGCTTGACTGAGATTCTTATGAGTTTTAGGTTTGTTGTACGACACACAGTAAATGAAAAGTTTGAGTGACTAATTTTACCCATTTGAGATTGAAACCACTCAATTCCTTACATTTATTTGGATGATTATTTTGGATTTGGAGTTATTCAAATGCTTTCTTGAACATTGAATCTTTTCATCGATTACTTTCATCCAACATGAATTTTCTGCATAGACTTGCTTAGCATAGTGAGCTTAGCTTACTTTTATTTCGTTTGAGTTATTTTATTTCAACACCTTTAGTTTTAATTTATGGGCATTGGCTGCACATGTCTTATGCTCTGTTCAATTAATTTCTCAGCGAGGATTTTATCTTTTGCCTTGCATCTTTCTTCACCCAAGTTTCCTCTTATACAAAAACAACATGGGATATTCATTCACAGTGTCTAGATACATGTTTTTCATTTTTGGACACCATGGATATTTAAATATCTTTGTTGATATCTTTTCAGAAAATTACTTGGAAACCAATCTTTCTATTCCCCAACTCACTGATTGATCAAACACTCATCTTAGTACTGTCGATTTAATGGATTTTTAGACCTGATATTTTCGTGAAGAGTATCTTCCATCCTTCATATATGTTGATTTTTGGTCACTCATTATGGTTACATTCTTGAGAAATATTATTTTTATCATGGCCAATAACTATACACTTATTTCATGTTGAACCCATTCAAATCCTTGGGAGTTGTAAATAACTTGATGGAATATCTCCATGCAACTCCTAAGATTCTAAATTTTGATTTTTCAATAGTTGTTTTCATTTTAGCCATGGTAATAATTTTCAAGATGTGAATTCCTTGTGGGCTATAACTCATCAATCTATTGAGCCCCACACTCTTCAACACTCCTCGAACTCAAAACTACTCTATTCATAAATTGGGAAGATAAGCATGTATGGGCTCATGCTAGAACATCTTTTATTGGATCTTTATTATTCATGAGCTTGTTGATTTTTTTTTTCGTATTCCACTTTCTCATTCTTTGAGAAAAAAACCTATCTAGTGGAGAGACAAGCTATAGACTCTTCTTTTTCATTTCACTTTCTTCTTATTAATTGACATGTGTAAGCTTGAGGAAGTGGAATTTATGGTTTCTCTACTTGGAACACTATGGATAGCTTGAAGCTATCAATTTCATTCACTTTCCCATCATGTCAATCGTATCATCCATTAGAAATATGATCTTACTCAATTTATTCAATTTTGATTTCGAATTATATTTTTCATTTGTGTTGGGGAAGTCAATCCATATAGATTGTGACCTGAGATAATTTGTATAATTTAAGAGTATCTTAATTTATCCCTTTTCATAATGATTTCCTCTTGCCTCTCACAAAGATGAAGATGATCATGCTAATGTTTCACATCATTGTAATCAATAATCAAGGGATACACATACCTTGGGGTGCAATGTTAATAATCTTTGAATCATATTTTTATGACTGAGGTTTGTTGATAGATTGGTAGCTTGGAAAGATAGATGGGATTGAATTCTTATGGTCTTGTTTGCTTAACTTGATTGGTTTTGATTACAGGAATGAGATGAAATGTCTTGAAGATTCAAATCTCACAACAATCAACAACACTAAGTCTTTTATTGAAGGGAATATTGAAAGAAAAAACATAGTGCTCATTTCTTAGGAAGAAGGTTGTGATATTTGGCTGAATGCACAACATATGAATACTTGATGACGACACTAACCTTTACACAGAGTTTTCTGACAACTAACTCAGTTTAAGTTTATATTAGATAAGTATGATTTGATTAGGATTAGTTTTAATTTCAGTATTTACTTTTATTTTTTAGTTTAATTTCATTTCAATAAGTTAGTCATTTAAGAGAAATATTTCTTCTCAAAATGTCTAAGAGATTATCACACATTTCTCTTTTGTATGCAGGTTGGGAAAATGGATTATGCAACCAACAACCCTGAATTTTTTCTCTTGGAATGAAGGAAACATAGGGAAGTCTTAATCTGAACTTGACTACTCAAATTCCTTTGTCACATTTTATGATTAATAAACCAAGATTGTCACCAATTCAACAACAGATCAAAAATATATTATATTCATTTATTCATATATTTTTTTCTGATCTAGTTGATGTTTGGAGTCATTTTAATGACTATTTTGATGATGACCTCCATAACTATCATTTTCCCTCTTTGCCTTACCACACTGAATTATTTGGATCTATGTACTTAATGATTATCTTTTGTAGCAAAGAGAAAATGGTGCTTTGGTGAGAAATCTGAAATATATTTTCTATTGAAAATTAATTATTTTCAAATATGCAAAGAAATTGCTCATGTCATGGAATCTTAGGAGCTTATGGGTTTTTTGAATGTTTCATGTAATTGGTTTTTTGAAAATATATTTTGATTGACCATCTACATTATCTCATTGTGCTAGATTCCCGAAAAATTGTTTTTTTGCACTGAATGAAAGAAAAATTGTATGGATGCTTTGGAGTGGAGAATTGTGTTGAAAATCTTTTCCACTAAATCATCAATTCTCATACTCTGGTTTGTTTTTAGTTCATATTAGAAACTCTGGGAATATTTTCATTGGGCTTGATATTGAATGGTTAACAATTTTTTATTTTTTATTTCCCTTGGCTTACTTTTCGATCTTTCACTGAAAAAACTTCCATTTTTGTTGCACCAGATTTGTTGTTGGATGTTGATTTCTCTTCTTGTCTTTCAACTAGTTTTCATCCTTCCTTAATGACTGAAATTATAGATTTAGAATTCATTTAATTTAGTTTTATTTTCTTGAATATACTTCTTATTTCAGTTTTTCTTTCTGCTTGTAAAGAGCACTTCCATCTTTTAAGTTGAATGTTGGGTTTGTTCCCTAAGATAATTTGACTGCTTAGTATGTTTTGAGGATTACTCTTTAAATTTGAGTAAGGGGCTGGTGTAATTCTGGTTACATACTGAAGAATAGTTTTTACAATTCATAAGATGCGTGGGATTCTCTTTCTAAATGGACATTCATAAAGTTCTCGGTTGTAGGTATGGACTAATAGTTGTGGTGGAACACATGTGTCTACTAAGCATACCATGGTAATCCATAAGTATAGGAAAGTGTCTATCCACCCTTTTCTTTGAGCCCCATCCACTTCACATTAATAAAATGGCCAATACTATGATGGTTTTTAGGGATACCTATGGGTTAAAATAAATTCCATAACATCTGTTGGATTACCGAGAGGGCGGGGTGAATAAGTAATAGAACAATTTAATCCTTTTTCACCATAAAATGCAAATGTTATATCAGTGTAGCATTATCATCCAATAATTTCAAAGTAAATAAACAATAAACACATGAGAAATCACACACATACACAATACACCAGTGTTTTATGTGGAAACCCAAAATGAGAAAAAAACCACAGAATGCTTTTTCTTATATGTCTTTAATAATTACATTCATTGGAAGCACCAACTTCCTTTGTTTTCCATCTGCAACTGGATGGAGGCTCCAACCCCCTAATTTCTATGGCTACAACCTAAGGGAAGATCCAACTCCCAAAATATCTTGCTACAACCAGAAGGAGGCTACAACCCCCTATGTTCTTCGACTACAACCAGAAGGTGGCTACAACCACCTGTCCTTGCCCCGTCCAACCACCCTGAAATATAAGTAGAATGATGGAACCACTGTCACACTATCACTGTGAGATATACTGTTGTAAAAATGTACCAATCAACATGTAATCAGGTTGTACCATAAACAAGTGCATCAACCATGCACCAACCTATACCAAACAACCTGTAATCAACCTGTACCATAAACAAGTGCATTAACCATGCACCAACCTATACCTCAACCTGTACCATCAACGAGTGCATCAAACATGAACCAAATATGTACCAATCATGCATAAAATACACATAAAATATGACTCATCAAAATGTACCAACATCATCAACTATACACCTCATGTATGTGCCAACTCATTAACTACTTGTCTCAACCATGTACCCAACATGTACCTCAACCAAAAGGCCTCATCAATTTCATCATCCAAATCTGATTTGTAACTCTGTAATAGAATAGTGTATATGATATATGATCACATACCTGCAAACCTTCCTTATCTTTAACAACAAGAGACTAACATTTTCATCAAACTTTACTTTAGTCTCACATGACTAGTTTTGGATTAGTCAACAACCCTAACTT
>ML801590.1:0-10907 GCA_009831015.1 Picea engelmannii
TTCTTGTTTAATTCTTGTTAATACCTTTATTGTTTTCTTTCTAACCTTTTGCATTACAGCTGTCATGACTAGAAGAGCCCAACTAGGCATGTAAGTGCTCACTTTTTGCTCACACATTGACGAAAAGAGCACGAACAATAGCCTTTGTACTAAAAATATTCATAACAAGTTTGTCTTCTTCTTCTTGCACAATGCTTTCTAAATGACCACTTCTTCTAGTTTAGCATGAAGTGTCAGTTGTGTGACTCTTTCAGGGATCATCATTTGTATTTCAACAGGTGTGGTTCTCTCTTTCTAACTATAAACATGTGCACTTGAACACATTTTGTATGATGATCAAATTGCATAGGGAAGTTGACCTTGGATGCATTTGGGTTTTGAGAAATTTGTTATCATTACATTATGATTATTTTCTTTGTTAGTTCATTCAGAGCATACTTTTCAGAGCATACTTTGGAGTGTCGAAATGATACTTTATATTCTTCTTAGTGGGGTACCCCCTTTTTGGGAAGGTTAGTATTACAAATAACTCATATGTTGAATTGCTATTACAAGACATAAGATATATGTTGATGTTTGAATTTTCCTTGGGTATGTTAAGGAAATACAGTTAGATTATGCATCATAAGTTAAAGTTCAAGATTCACTTGACAACGTCAGAGAAAGGTATTTTCGATGCTATCTTGAATGGACATATTGACTTTGAAATTAATCCATGCCCATTAGTGTCTAGTGGCGCTAAGGATTTGGTTAGGAGGTTTATCAATTTTTATCCAAAGGAGTAACTTAAAACAATCCAAGTATTAAGGAAGTTGCAAAGTTTGCTTCTTTTATGCTTAATATGGTCTCATGTTCTCATTCATACACTAAACATAATGCATGTTACAGACCACCCTTGGATTAGAGAAGATGGTGAAGCACAAGATACACCTATTGACAATGTAATTTTGAATAGGATGAAGCAATTTAGAGCAATGAACAAACTCAAAAAAGTTGTTCTGAAGGTATGGTACTAGATCATTGAACTCCTTGCTTGTGTTTTCATTCGTGTTTGAAAGTTTCAATTTTTGAAATTTTCAATTAACTTGATGCTCTGTAATACTGCAATTATTTTTAATCTATCTTGTTTGTTTTTTTATCTTTGTGTTGTTTTGTCCTTGTTTGAGGCTGATGTAGATGGGAATGGGTCAATTGATTACATTGGTTTTATCATAGAAACTATGCATATGAACTGAGTGGGTAGGGAATATCATATATACGAGTCCTTTTAATACTTTGACAAAGACAATAGTGGGTAAGCTCTAATAAATTTCACATTAGAGATATATTAACATTTGAATTTTGTTTGAATGGAGCATATGTCAATCCTTTTGGAGGACATTCCTCTTGTACTACTTTACAGGTATATCATAGTGGATGAGTTGCAACAAGCTTTGAAAAAGTATGGAATAGGTGATGACAGAACAATTAAGGAAATAATTATTGAGGTGGACATAGACCATGTAAGTAGACCTTGTAATGTTCCATATCTACATGTACACCCATTAGCCTATAACTAATTCATTGATTAATTATATATTCAGGATGAAATATGAAAAGGTTGCAACAATGATGAAAAAGGGAAACCCAGAGGAAAATCCCCAAAAGAGACACTAACATATTTATATGACGGGGCTCCAAGGCATAAATTCTCTCCAAGTAAATTGCTTGTATGCAAATACAGGTTCCTATGATGAGTTATTTATTGTTTTGTAATAACAATTGTGATTAGTCAAAACATGAACCCATTACATAAGCATTATCAAGGATAATGCATTAAAAGTCGGAATTTATAAAATAATTGATTCTTTCTTTTATACAACATGTTTTGGGAGAATTTTCAAAGGTTGTTATAGGGAATCCCCTCCTCTGGGATCATTGAAGCCTTTGTTTTTTGTTTTTTGAGAGAGGGTATTCTTGGTACATATTAAACCATGAAGTTGTTACATGACACAAATTGATTTTCCTAAATCAAAGAGTTTGGACTGATCTTTTTGTTCACTATAATTGTATTGTAGTTGGCTAATAAAGTGTTTGAAATTATGTTTTGGCGTGATTGATGTAGAAGGTACACTACCATATTGTAAGGTCGTTATTTCTTTGGGAATATAGGCATGTCGAAGAATCAATTTTGTGGCATATTTTTTAAATGGGTGTAACTATTCATAATCAGAATTGTGGAAGAGTAATAAGTTGTTTGGGATTTGGAAAATTTGGTTGGTGACCAAGTTAGACTAATGATCTGTAAAAAAATCCCATAAACATCAATACATCTTAAACACAATAACATTCAACATTTCATTAGAGGGCCATCACAAACAAACATACAATTATGGAATCAATGCTAATCTAGATTTGTTCCAAATCTACTAATATTTGTCAATGACAATTAAATTTTATTGCTTGTTATGTTGTTGCAAAAATTAGTATAAAAGTTTGTACAAAATTCCAAACAACCATACAAACTCCTTGGAACAGCTAGTAATTTAAAGAAAATAGATTATCAACAATGAAAATGGCACCATTTTTTTTCACATGGAATAAAGCACGAGAAACCCGCCGAGTACTTCCCCACATTTCGTGGATGGTAAATGGGGTAAACCATTGCCCCTTATTACACAACCTAGCCCCTAACAGGGAATTATTTTCTATAGCATGATACTCTGTCCTAATGTGTTTAGGGTTCTCAGATATATAATGTCTCATCCATTGCCCATTTTATTATTCCTTTGAGAATTGGCTTAATAAGTTTGTTTCCACAAGCATTTTTTGGATTCTATAGTTGAATAAAGAGTTGAGCAATGATTTTAAGAATTGTTTCATTAATCAACTGTAGCCAAAAGTAAAAAGTCACATCGTTTCATGTATAACAACTTTAAAGAAGAGTTTTGACACTACTACATACTTGTTTGTTGATTTTAGGAAAAACAATTCAAGGAAGACACATGCATACATGTTCCTTTCATTTTTGACAATAGTTGATGCCATTCTGAGACGTTTTCCATCATGTAGTAGAAAGAAACTAAGGAACAATGTAATTTATAGTAGAAAGAGCATTGATTTGAGTTTATTGTTGGGTCGTCCAACATAAAAACATCAACAATATTATATTCTGGAATATAAAGGAGGTGCACCCAACATGTACAAAGGCCCTTTATAGTCCTTGTGACATAATTTTGGATAATTTTCTTTAAGATGTAAACCCTGTGAGTTGATTATTTTACTAAATAGATTCACTATACAATATATCATTTTTACAAGGCCTTTTGTAGCATAGGTAAAAGATGCATTCAAATTTCAATAATAAATTATGAAGAAAACTATGAGATAGAAACAATAAAGTTTGTTCGCTAGAAATGCTTATTTTAAAATCAAAGAGGATTGCACTATCTTATATGTAGATGGGACTAAAGCTCATGAATATGGGACAATGACAATGTTTTGAGCATACGCTTTAAGTCTATAGGATATTATTGCACAGAGCATATATAAGGAAGTGAGGCTTAAAATATAGATAGTTGGGTGAAATGAATGAATCAAGCCAATAAAATGGATGGATTATTCTTCAAAATATTATAGCTTGTGAGTTGTTTCGATAGATTTCTTTCTTTTTGTTGTTCTAACCTTTTTATGGGAACTATTTTTATTGTCTTATTTTGATCTATATGCACTATATCCTCTTAGTTACGTGCAAGCTAAATTTGTAGTCATGGACTTTTTGTATTTTTCAAGCAGCATACCTAACAAAAGATATGTATTCAATATTCAATGTGATGTAAGATTCTTTCTTATTCTTAGCTGGTAGAAAATGTTTGTTTGGAGAATCTTGGAGAGAATAATCCTAAAGTTTAATTCTTCTTCATGAATAATTATTGTCCTTCATATATTGGATTTTTATGTATATATAATAAAACAAACTTAAAATTGATGACAACCAAAATTTCATGCATTCTAACTCCATGATGTATATGTTAATGCATCCATAATGTGAATGCTTAAAGCATATTCTAAATTGGACAAGCTTGCAACTAGAACTTATACCTAGGAAACATTTTTCTTTTTCTTCTTGCATAAACATGTCTCATGTTGTGATAACTATAAACAAATTAGCATTACCATTTAGTTAATGGAGGAAAAATATAATCCTCTGTAAACTTCCAACAAGTAAAGGAGGCTCAAGGATGGTTATGGCTGAAACAACCAACCCTAGCCCTAATCAATGGAAGCCAAAAGTAATTGTATACAACTTCATTGGAGAAGACTCTCCAAGGAGTATTTGGTAGCTCATATTTTAAATCCATATGAGAATATATGAAATCAACACCATAGCTACTTCTATTAAAAGTTTGGTTTCTCTTATAATAGACTACAATTTAAATGAATCTCTGGAAGATTTGACATAAGTCGATATGATGTTCAAATTAAATGAATTCCCAGTCTATATTATATTTTAGCATACTTATGTTCATTTGATATTCTATAATGTAGCACTCGGAATAGAAAATATGCATATTAAAACACACAAGAATATGATGTACATATGAAATACCCACTCAATCAACAACATGGCATACTTCTAAAGCAAAGCTTTTTTTAATAATATAAACATATTATTGCACATGAAAAAGGGTAAATTAAAAATATCATATATGCCTCCACACAAGTTAGTATGTTATTAGAATTAAATAAATCCCTAGTCTATCCTCTATGCGCGGTGACTTTTGCTCAAGTTGAGATAGTTTATGCAAATAAAAAATATTGGATATGAAATTGATTGTTTTTTCTAGGATGTACACAGGTGAAAGCTTATGATTATTGGTCTAGAGACAATAGGAGGGAGTAATGGACAATAACAAACCCCAAAAAAATATTTTATTAACTGCATAATTAAAATATTTAAATACAAAGTGTTTAAGAAGGTCAAACTAGGTATTACATGATCTGTTAAATTTAGTCCCAATATTTTCCTTTTCTAAATAATGTTATTAACTTATTTGACCCTTCTGTAGCAACATTCCGGATTCATTCAACATTTTTCTGGATGAAATTATTTTTCATGTCTCTCTTCACATTCTTATAGGAGGCTTGATATTTTACAAACATTTTCTGCATCCCATATCAACCTATTCAACTAATTTCAAAATGGCATTGTGATAAATGAAATAAAACTAAAGAAAATTTTGACAATTTCTTTGTAAACATAGACACATTTTGGCATTTGTCTGCTTAGGAATTGCATTCAAGAGTCAAGTAGTGAGATGCCTAGAGAAAATTAGAAATAAATGAATTTTTTGAATACTATCCTCTTTTAACCAACATATAACAATGTAATAGCTCATGAGAATAATCGTGTAATAGACCATGCATAAATGGAGCATTGAAATGTTAGATTTAACACATAAAAGATAGAAACTCGGTGGGAAGGATAAGACTCCATCCCACAACCACTCGATCCATACATTTGCTTAAAGTTAATTAAAAATAGACACAAGAAAAGAATCAGAAACTTCACATGTTCTCCATAGAATACATTTTGGATATTGATTTGGAAAAAAAATCAATGACAATTTGGAGATGTGGTAATAATGTATTGTCTACAAACAAAAGAAATAAAATTTGAGAACGTGTATTGATGTTATTTGGAAACTATCAACAAAGCCTACAAGTAAGTAGACATACAAAAGGCATGTCTTTTCCAATTGAAACTAAATAAGTTTGGAATTATACAAAACCTTGTTCAACTTGTCACCCATACAAGACACCCTAGTTATTACAGGTTGGGGAAACTGTAGTAGAGTTATGGGTTTTTCTTTAGTGAACCAACCATGCCATGAAAGACACAGCACCAATCATAACACAAAATAGTTCACACATTGGGGATCTATATATATGTCCATGAATGACTTTTGTTGGAGTAGATGTCGATACCAAGTCATATTTTACACCCCCACCTATAGTTGACATTGCTCTAGATACTAGATCGATAGACATCCTCTTAATATCTGCATGCTAATTTATTGTAAAAGATTGGAATTGAGTAGCAACGATTCTTGCTTCTTTATAAAGAGGTTTTATATTTTATTTTCAAACTTGATAAATTCCTTTCATTTGGTTACATATCAGTTCCGAGTTGGTGAAGACCGCAATATCATTGGCACCATATTTTGTTGTTGTTTTTATCCCTTCAACAAGCATAATACAATATGCTTCATTATTTGTATTCCTTCCATAAAATTATCTCTTAATTTGCAGGATATGATTTAGTGCCTTGTTGTGAAGGACATATGTAATAATTGCTTGACCAAGTTTTAGATAACAAGACACTTCAATGGATAATGTCCACTTCTACACCATTCTTTATTCTTCCAAGGAGAAGAAGAAAAAACAAACAACAAATTATGATTAGAAAATAGGAATTTAGAAATAAAGTCATAACATTTAATAAGATATAGTACTCAAAATAAATGAAGATATAGTACAACAACAAAACAAGTGACTATTTATTTAAAAATTAGTAGAGGCATTCATCTCAGTAAGGATATCACAACAACAATAGGAGTTATGGACTATGATTTATTTAAGAACAACATTAATACAAGTCCAAACAAAGAAAATGGTCCAAGTCCAACTTATTATGTCTTAGAAAATCCTTAAAAAGTTGAAAGGAATGTTTCCAACAAATGGTTGCTAGAGTTTACAAAGAATGCAACCGTCATCAAACTTGAGTGGCTATAAGTTAATAATTATTAGATCTAATTTGATTTTCTATCGTTATAATGTCTAAATTTCTTTCAATTAATTGGAAATATTTTGTCTATGTCAGGGAAATTGCTTAAGAAGGACATTTTAGATTTGGAACTCTTCTAAATGATTTCTGAAACAATCATGTGAAAACTCATGTTTCTAGAGTTAGGAGGGAAGTAGTGAATATCACCACTAGGTATGAGTGGCAATCCTAGTCGTGAAATAAATTGGTAATTACTTAAAATAGCAATGAGAGCCTGGGGTCTCCACATTCTATGGTTCCATACCCCCACCCTTCCCTAGTAATTCTACCAATGTTTGTGTCCCAACTAGCTTCTTTGCCTACATTTCCTCCTCATTCAAGAGAGGTGGTCCATCCTACTATGTTCTCATTTGTCTCTAGCCTTGCCACTATAGATTTTATACTAGTAGATCTAACTCGTTTTTTGGGTATTCTTGTGGGGTCTTCTAACAAAGTTGTCACCAAATTAAGTGGGGATAAAGGAGGGGCTACCAAAATTAGGTGAAACTTTGGCAATGTTATATCTTACAAGTATTGTATAGGAATATTTATTTTCAAGGCTTCTTTGTAAAATTTCAAAAAGATCAACCCAGTGAAATCTCAAGTTGTTTTGTAGATTTCATAGCACAATCCATGTATCCATGGGGATTTTCCATTAGTTGTATTATTGAGGTCCATTTTAAGCACCTCCAGAGATAGGTTAAACTCACATGTCTCTCTATCATTGAGAGAAATATTGGAGGGAACAACTTGCACCCAATAGTTAGAGGCTTATTCATATTTGTTATTAGAGGTTTGAGCAATGAAAACTTGTTTATAGTGACCCACAAATTGTTCAATAATGTATTCATTTTTTTTGAGTCTAGGTCCATCTTAAGCACCTCTAGGGAGAGGTTCAACTCATAGGCCTCTTTATCCTTGAGAGAAATCTTGGAGAGAGAAAATTGTAGACATTGGTTCAAGGCTTCTTAAGATTTCTCATTAGAGGTTTGAGCAGTGTCCCAAAAATTATGCAAGAATGTTCTTAAGCCTACCTTTCTCGGTCTCAATAGATTTAATGTGTTCAAACTCATTTTTTGTTTAAGATCCCAGGAAAATATATTTAGTGCATCTATTTTTTCTATGAATCCAATTGATTCTATGTCTGATTTGGGAACCTTTGGCTTTCTTATTATCACTCGAAATAATCCCTTGGGGAAATAAGTCCCATGGGGTGGGAATGCTCATTTTTGGAAGGTGCCCCTATCCACAGTACAATCACTCTTTGTTTGGAACTTGTTCATGTTATCTTTAGGGGGCATCCTTAATAATTTTTTGTAACCTTTGAATTATGATTTTCAAAAATGACTAGTACCTAGCCCAGTGGGCAATGAGAAGTTGGAAGAGAATAAAATCAACGAAGTTATTAAACATTATATTTTTCTAATTAAAATATTATCAGTTGAAATCATAAAGAAAAGAGAACCATAGAAAAATTATCAACAGTAAAACAACTTAATAAATTAGACAGATATGCTTTTATTAGTCATAGATGCAATCATACATAATCCTGAAATAATTCCTAGCTATGACATGTTACAAGGAACCAAAAGGATTTGATTGAACTATCACAAATGAAAACCTTGTCGACTTATGAAGATATCAAATTGTTTCTTTTAGACTTAGACTACAAGACAAGAATATAGGAAGACAAGATGAAGACTAGATGTTTTAGAAGATGGAAGAACTTTGAAGGGCCTTCTTCCTCCTTTTTATTGTTGACTACATGATCTAAATCTAAAAGTTTTGGATTAAATTTGTGATGTGCTTTTTTCCCTCATCCAAGTAGAAAAAATATTCCCAAAAGCAGTGGTTATGAAGATGTATTCGAGAACAAAACAATAGTGCCTACCCTATTTGTTCTTGGCATTATTTTTAACAAAATACAATGAAGATAAGAAACACCCATCTCCACTCTTTTTCATTGGATGAAAATAACATAACATCAACACTATTTTTATTTTTTAAAACATCAGAAACATGTATTTTAAAGCCATTCAAACCCTTTATTTCTATCAACAAAATGTGTCATTAAAGTATAAGGGAACCATACAAAACCTATAAGTGGTAATGGTTGAAAATTGATCTAAGAGTTTACATATTCAAGCATTTGATCTAGGATTTATGTCTACATAAGCACATGCTATCTCTACAAAACAAAGTGTTTTTGGTATCTAAATGATATTTTACGTTTTGTTTTTTCTTCAATCGAAAGACTTATGCTCTTGGTTTTCTGCTTATTTTTCTCATAGAGAAATCAATCAAGTAGAGGAAAGAAACTAGAGATAAGGAATACTAGTCACAAATTTGGAATCAGTGAAAAGACGTCGTCCAAAGGATCATTGACAGTACAGATTTTTGTTATAGATTGGTAAATCCAACCTGACCTATAAGTCAATTCAAACCATAAGACCCATCAAAATAACATTTGAAATTTGACCCATTGCATATGTTTTAACTTAAAAATAAGTAGTGATTGCACATTCAACTGAGATGATCAGAGCACACACATCAAGAAAGGTGGCAAGGTTGAAAATAATGTGGATGTTGTTAGTCGATAATTGCATATCAAACCCAAATTTTACCTCGATACATTCAAAATCCAATCAAGGGAATTACAACCCCTATTGAATGTGTACATTTATTATTTGGAGTCTACGTATGAGAGGAGTTAGTGCCCCTGGATGAGTGATCATGTTTTGAAACATAAGTCTACAATATATCCAGCTGAAATTGAAATGAAAAAAAAAATCATTGAAAAATAAACAAAAGTTTCATTGAAAAATAAGTTTCTTTATTTTGTACCTAAACCCATCTTTAAGCATCTTTGGAAAGCTGGTAGCATTACATAAACATTATTTTTTACTTCTCCTTCTAATAAATTATGTAGGAATCTTGAACAACGAGATCCGAATAGAAAAAAAAATCAATAAATGCAAACTTAAAAGGTGAAATCTTTGGAAATTTTTAGAATACATGGCTTAAGGCAATATTACCAAGATTTCATGCCAATTATCTGTGCAATCCTATGGTTTGGAGACTATATTTTTTTTAACAGAAAAAGTTGAGAATTTATATTAAAAAAGAGGATTTTGTTGTCGCACATTACCAAAAACTAAGTATTTGGTTCTTTGGACTATGCCTAAAAAGCTATCTATCTGAATCATTCTAATTGAGATAGTGAAACTGGTCCAGTAGGAGCTACTAATTTTCCATGTAAAAATGGCTACATATGAGGACAAAATTAACAAAAATTTACAGGCCATCAAAAAAATTGTCTAAAGGTTGTGAGAAGCTTCTGCATCATCCTGGAAAATGGTTGGATACCAGAGGATGAAGCAGGAGATACCAGAGGATGATCGTTACTTGTTGCAGAGTGAAAAGTTGAGGGGAGCCTTGAGTTAGATGATTCATTGGAATTTGTTGGATGTTGAGGGTGGACGAGAGGATTTCCCATCTCCTGATTGAGATCTCCAATATGCCTGGTGTTCATGTTGATCCTACATAGAGCTATTGCAAGCTCTTGATTATGCTTGAATTCTGGTTGATGTAGTTGTCCTTGCAAGTTGGAGATATCACTCTGAAGCTCCTGGTTTTCCCTTTGAAATTCCCTGAGGTGTGTATCTTTTCTTTCTTCTATGTGTCTGACATCCATTCACAGAGACCAA
Source organism: Picea engelmannii (assembly GCA_009831015.1). NCBI lineage: Eukaryota > Viridiplantae > Streptophyta > Pinopsida > Pinales > Pinaceae > Picea > Picea engelmannii. The sequence goes on from ML801590.1 coordinate 10,513, forward strand.
AATTGATCTCTAAGTTCCTCAGAGATATAGTACAGGCAGGTGCAGGGTGCTCTGAATCTTCACCACATGATGGTGAGAGGGCGCAGAAGCACAATGTATTGGAGTTTTGTGGAGAATTGCAGATAAGTTATTGAAGGGGGGTGAAGTCTTTGTCATATTTGAGAGAGGGAGAAATATTACACACACTTGAGAGTACAGGAGATGTGAATTTCCCACGAGCTGATGAGATCGTTCGCAACGGAGAGAAAGGAAGGTGATGCCATAAATGTTGGGAAGGGTGCCAAAGGGTACGAAGGAACCACTGAGAACCGTTGGGGAATAGAAATAGGGGAAGGTGGCATGGGGGAGAAGGGGGAAGGATCATGGTCATGGGGATGAATCCACATGATGAGGGG
>ML801590.1:10976-44551 GCA_009831015.1 Picea engelmannii
GGGGGGAGAGTTTGGGTTGAAGACAAGGGAGAAGAAGGGGAGGAGGGGTAAACGGGAGTTCTATAGAGAGTTATATCCATGCTAGAGTGGGAAAACCATCTAAGATGGGGGGAGTTAGGGAATTCACACATGGGTTTCGATTTGATTTATGAAAAGTTGGCTATGCTCCAAATTATTTGTTGATTTTTCTAAGCGATCAACTTCCTAGTTCTGGGAAAGAAGGATGTGGAAGAAGTGGATCTTGGTGAAATGGAGTTTCAAGGTTTTAGTTTGAGAGTGAAACCCATTGAGAATCTGGATGGAAGAATATTTTTGGTCGAGGATAAGATTTATTATTAGTTCAGGAGACTCCGAGAATGGTAAGGTTGTGGATGTTTCTCGAGTGTGCAATTTGGAACCCCATGTAAACTTCAAGGATTTTCGCTTTATTATTAGTGGTCTTCCCAAGCCCCTAGGAGTATTCCATGATCTTTTGTCCATCAGAATCAAAGATGATTCCCCCTGCACCTGTCGCCCTTGGATTACATGTTGAAGCTCCGTCAAAGAAAATAATTGGAGAGGATTGTTGTTATTTTTAGTGGAGGAAGTCATTATCGCAAAAGCGTAATTTCCATTATTGCCTCTTGTTTTCTCATTTTGATAGAAAAATATGTCTTGAAGGGGTGGGAACCAAAATGTATGTGATCCATTCTTCTTCGTTTCGCTCCAGGGAGCATGTCAAGTCATACTGAATTTTTTTGGACGAGAAGACTTCATATACTAAGCCGCATATTTTGGCTAAAATGTGTTGCAAGGGGGGAAGCTTATCATGAAAAATAGTCTGATTTCGGGAAAGCCATAATTCCCATCAGACAAATTTGGGAATTTTTCTCCAAAGAAGGGTGAAGTGTTTCTTGTTTTTGAAGGTACCAGCATATCTTTGTTTCCAGGAGAAAAAAAGGTCATTCCATTCTTGGGCGAAGGGGGGGTGGGATAGGGGAAGGTAGATAAGGTTCCATATTTGAGAAGAGAAGGGGCAGTCCAAGAAGAGGTGAGTGTATTCGGAGGTTGTAAGATAGAGGGGGCATCGAGAGGGACCCGGAATTACCTATTTTTGAAAGTTTTTGTTGTTAGAATTTTTCCATGGACCATCATCCAGCAGAAGATATTTACTTTAGGCAGAGAAGGGCCATACCAAATTTCTTTCCAAATTTTGGATACTGGGAGGCCCTGGTCATAAGATTGTAGGAGAGAATAACCTTCTTTAACAGAGTAGATTGTAGATTCCCAACTACGAGAGTCAGTTATAGATAGATGAGTGGGAGCACAACCGAATAAATTATTGAATAGGGTGGATATCAAGGGTCGAAGGTGGACAGGGGTGTTCAACGGTTTCCAATTTATCTAGTCCCCATCAAAATCCCAGAGGGAGAAATATTTGAGAAGAAGAAGACCCTTGGAGTAACACCGATATTTTAGCGGGTAGAGGGACTCTTGACTACTCGGTGGCTCAAGATATAGGATATGGTCAGTCCATACATTTATATGGGCTCCATTCCCTGGGGCCCAGGAGATTTTAGATTTGATAAGAGGGGACGCTTGTTTCAAGAGATTCCAAATTGGGGAACCAGGGAGGGGAGTTATCCAAACATCGCAATCTTGATGAGTTGAATTATTTGGCTATTAGAGATGATTTCCACCATTTTGTAGTTCATGTAATTAAACGCCAATATAACTTTTCTCATAGAGAAGTATTCATTAGGATAGGGTCTCTGATAGCTAGTCCTCCTTTATTGAGAGGTTGGAAGACTTGTATCCAGTTGAGGAGGTGGAATTTTTTAGTATTTGTTTTTACACCAGCCCAAAGGAAACTTCAGAGAGCTTTAGATATTTTCTCAAGAGCGCCTTTTGGAGCAAGAAGGACAGAACACTAAAATATGAAGAATAAGGAGAGGAAAAAATTGACAAGCACTGTTTTACCAGCTGGATTGAGCCAGCGGCCTCCCCAACTTTGGATCCTTGAGAGAATTTTGTTAATGAAGTCTTGCCAAGTCGTAGCTCCATAGAAATTTAGGAAGATAGGAATACTTAAATATTTGAAATAGGTCCAAGTAGTGATGACAGGGAACTCGAAAATTCTAGAAATATTGTCTTTGATGTGTCCTGGAACTTTCCATCCATAGATCCTGCATTTAGAAGAGTTAAGTTTTCCTCGAGAAGCCGAAAGAAAATATTCGAGAAATTTATGAAAGTGATTAGCTATAATTACATAAGTCTCCCCCAGAAGAAGTGTATCATCTGCAAACTGAGAATGATTTATTTCCTTGACCCCTCTTGCGATGAGTAGCCCTGGGAGTCTGCCAATCCTTCTTTCTTCTTCCAATTTTTGAATGAGATAATCTTCTAGGAGGATGTAAAGGAAAGGGGGCATCCTTGTTGAAGACCTCTGTTGGCCTTGAAGAACTATGAGGGGCATCCATTTATTAGGGGGGATATCCAAGGGGAACCGATGCAAGCCTTAATCCAGCTGATAAAAACTTCAGAGAAACCATAAGCCTTGAGGACTGAGAACTAAAAAGAATGTTTGACTCAGTCAAAAGCATTCGCCATATATAGCTTGATGATCATACCTGGAGCGTTGCTTTTTTTGTTGGAATGAATGGCCTCTTGAACAAGCATGGTATTGTTTGTAATTTGTTTGCTTTTTTAAAAACCTCCTTGATTTTCTGAGATAAGAATGGATAGCAAGGGTTTTAGGAAATTTACAATGATATTAGTGAGGATTTTATACGAGGAATTGCATAGAGATATGGGACGGAAGTGGGATAACTTTGAGGTATTGGAGTCTTTGGGAATGAGGGCTAGGAAGGTAGAATTTGTGGCTCCTCCAAGTTTATGTTTTTGAAGGGTGTAGTTCTACATTTTCTTTAGATCTCACTTTATGGTGATCCAAAAGGAGCGGTAGAATTTGATTGAAAACCCGTCAGGCCAAGGGGATTTATCAAGGTCCATGTCCCACATTGCTTTGGCTATTTATTCTTCAATTATCTCCCTAACTAATTGACTGTTATCATGCTCAGAGATGATGTTTGGAATGTTAGCTAACATCTCTTGTGATTCTTCATTCGTTCCTTCATCGCTTGGTTGTTGATATAAGGAATCAAAGTGATAATAGGTTTCTTCCTTGACTTTTTCAAAGGTATCGATTCGTTTTCCAATATTTGAAAGAATGGAAGTAACTATATTTTTTTTCTCCGATTTTGTGCTTATTTTTGGAAAAAAAAAGTATTTGAGTCCCCTGCTTTTAGCCAAAGACTTATGGACTTCAATCTCTAGTGTTCCTCTTCTCTGTGCAGGGAATAGTGTAGTTGTTGATTGGCTTCTTTTTCTTGATTTAGTAGTGAATCAATGACCTCCTATTCTTCCAACCATTGTTGAATTCTTGACAAAAGTTCGACCTTTTCTTGTCTTTCTTGATGCAAAGGGATGTAGGAAGCTTTCACCCAATCTTTGAGAGTTGTTTTGACTGCCTTTAGATTGCTTTCCCATATATAATTGGGAGACCCAGAGAAAGGGGAGGACCATGATTTTTGGATGAGGAGTGGGATAATTGGTTTTTCTGTCTAGAGTGGGTTAAAGCAAAAGGGTAGAGGGCCAAAGTTATGTGGATTATGGAAATTCAAGGAGATTGGATTGTGATCAGAGATAGCAGACGAGAGGATATGAGAGGATATTTCTAGGGGGGATATGAGGATTTTTTGTTAATGAGGAAATGGTCAAGTTAGGATGGTATATGGAAGAGACCAAATCTCTTATTATTCTAGTTTTACTTCCCCTAGACGGTTTGACCTCCTACAAATCCCAATTTGAGATGAGGTCAGATACATTTTCAGAGAAAGGGCCTCTGATTTTTCTACCTCCTTTATTTTCCCTTGAGTTGAGATGGGTGTTGAAATCACTATCGATTATACAAGAGGAGATATGAATAGAATTTTTTAGCATAGGGAGAGAGTTCCAGCAAGCGGTTTTGTCCTTGTAGGAGTTGGGCATATAAACATTAATAACTAAGATAGTGTTACTAGAGTCCTTATTTTTAAGAACAGCTAGAAGCCAGCTTTGAGTTTCTAGAGTTACCTCAAGATTCCATATATGCTCATACCAAATGGTTTCTATATTGCCATATTCTCCTTGAGATCTTACATCTATTCCACCGCTGAATTTGAAAAAAAAAAATTGTTGTTTCTAAAACCGTTGACACCTCCATTTTTGTCTCATGGAGGAGGATTATTGAGGGGTTGGCCATAGTTTTAAGATCTATTAGGGCTTCAACTTTGGATTTATTTACAAATCCCCTAGAGTTACAGGAGAGGATATTCATTGAAGAGGGGTAGAGGAGGCCCCATTGTCATTGTTTCATGGAAACCTACATAGGAGATCTAGCTAAAGCATACACAAACAAATCTTATCAAGAAAAGGAAGAGAGATACACAATGAAGAATGAGAATCAATGCATATTATGATCTTATCAATGAGTGAGTGATCTTCACTCCTATAGGAAATGACATCCTATAATTAGGAATGGATGCATAATAGTGATGGTCTAATATTAGAAAGTTTAAAATAGAACTAGTTAGTTAACTCCTATTGAACTAGTGTTACTCCCACTAAACTAGTGTGCTGAAAATAGAAATTTCTCCAACACCCCCCATGAACATCACTATGGAGAAAAAAATGAGTCCCAACTACTAGGCCATTTTAGGTACTCATGTACAATGCAACTAATGAACACTGAATAAAAACGAGGAAAGAGGGAAAACCACATGGGAACAAAACCCCCCCTCAAAAGACGATGTATCAAAAGAAGAAAATGGCAATTGCTAGGCAACTGTGTTCTTCACTACAAGTCAATCCTACAAAGTCTAAAACTTCTTCTCACTGAAAGTATTCGTGAAGATGTAGAAATATTTATGGATATGGTGAAGTCCTTTGGAAAACTCTCGGGCCTTGTACCTCTTGATCATATTGACCCATCTGCACCTGAAAATATTCCTTTCTGGTGGAAGTGGAACCAGATTCCAAGTCTAGTTCTGTAGGAGTGAGTCATACTCCTTTTGCATGGCTGCTTTCCATAATGGATTTCTCACAACCCTATTGTAGTTATATGGATCATTAGATTGAACCATATAGCAATGCATTCGCAACATAGGTTCTGAAGCTGAAAATACATGAGAAGGCTCCTCGTGCTGAGATCGAGTCATCCTCGAATCCAATGGATTCCTTGCAAGGTTTCATACTTCCTAAAGTGTGGTATGTGCCTTCTTGGGCATCTGTTGAATCTTCGACGGTTGCTTCTTATCTGGATTTACTACATGTGTATTTCCATGTACATAATTTGAGTGTATGGAATCATCTCTGATGTATGAAACTGATGGAAGCACAAGAGTATATGCATGTTGCACTGGAGGTGCATGCAAAGTACTCTCCTTATGTGTAAGTAGAATAGAGGAGTCATTGTCAGAAAACTTAGTGAATTTATACAACCTTGACTTGTGATCCACCTCAACAATTACAATAATGGAATTTTCATGCATGTCAATTACTGAAACTGAATCTGATGTAAATTCAATCTTTTTACCTTTCTGAGTGATCTGATAAACTGAGAGCAGATTCATAGAAATCTTTGGAACATGCAGAACATTCTCAAAACTTCCATTGTGGATTTCCACTCTCCCTTCTCCTGCTACTGCTACTGGAGCATCATCCCCCATGAGAATAGGGGGTCTTAAGCATGGACTAAAAGAAGAGAAAACTTCCTCTTTCGTTGCCATATGATGGGATGCACCAGAATCTATAATCCATGAATCAGATGAGGAATTAATTGCAACAAGAGAATGATGATTACCTTTCTTAGGAGCATGATCTTCTTCCTTCTGCTTCTTGACTCCCTCTGGAATGAAGTTTCCAAGGTTGTTTTGTTGAAGTTCATGTGCCATAATATCGATATGTTTCTTCATGCATGTGGATTCTTCATGATTCGGTTTATTGCAATAAGTGCACTACTTTCCCTTCTTCTTCTTGGAATCTGAAGATTCTTTGGAACCTGAATAAGCATTAAAGGGTTTGGAATATCCCTCATTCTCATTTTGTTTGGATTACCCTTTTCCATCATGCATGGTGAGTGCATGTGCTTTGGGATCTTTCATCAGACCCATCTGTATGAGTTTTTTTTTCTCTTGTGTAAGAGACTCAATGAACTGAGCCAACATAGGCATTTTCCAATTTGTTCCAAAAAGACATCTACCAGAATGGAAATTGGAGACATATACAACGTATTCTGTTCCTAGCTTGGCCAATATTGTTAGAATAAGTTGCTTCTCTTGTGTATATTTTTCAATACCACATTCACCCAAGCTCAAAATCAAAGATTTAAATTTAGTAAAGAAATCTTGTATATTATCAAAACTCTTAGGGTCTAAGCTATTCAACTCTACCTCAAGCATATAACCTCGCATCTCATCCTGATTTCCAAAGATTCCTTCCAGGGTGGTCCAGATATCGTTTGGAGTCTTGCATGCAGCAACATGAAACCATAAATCAGTGTATATTAACTCAAGAAGTAGTCACGTGGCCTCATCCTTACGGTTCTACCATCTCATCTTCTCAATCATTGATGTAGGTTATGTTTTTGTCGTCATCATCAAATTATACAGTCGTTTTCTTTTGATTTAGAATGTGGCCTTCGTCTTCCATTAAAAATAGTTGTATGGTGTGAGTATTATCACCAGACTTGATTGAATAAGTTGCATCGCCTCCATCCCTACTATTGATTATGAAAAGATCATGAAAACCCAGATCGTGTATTCTGAGATATGACAAACGGTTCTATGGAAACTATAGATATGATAAAATAGCTATATCTCACAAAATATGATGTTGGTTTTGGATATTTTTGGTGATCATGAGAATCCCTATGTTATACGTCTTTGGTAAAAATTTCAGCTTGACCTAGATCGTAGATTTTGCGATATCGCAATTTTACTGCAGAAAACCAATATTCATAATGTTGTTGAATCGTCGCACCCTAGAGAAGGATAAGGTATGAGAGAGACCATTGCACCCTTCGACAGGGATAGGCTGCGACGATTCCAATAGTTTCACCTTTCTATAGGGATAGGCTGCGACGATTACGGAAACTAGGTTTACTCAAGGACTCTTTCGCTCTTCTTTGGCTTGTCTAGGTTGCTCCAAGCAGCTCGGCTCTGATAGCATGTCAGTGTTTCATGCAAGCCTGCACAAGAGATCTAGCTAAAGAATACACAAACAAATCTTATCAAGAAAAGGAAGAGAGATACACAATGAAGAACAAGAATCAATGCATATTATGATCTTATCGATGAGTGAGTGATCTTCACTCATATAGGCAATGACATCCTATAATTAGGAATGCATGCATAATAGTGATGGTCTAAGATTAGAAAGTATAAAATAGAACTAGTCAGTTAACTCCCATTGAACTAGTGTTAATCCCACTGAACTAGTGTTAATCCCACTGAACTAGTGTGCCGAAAATAGAAATTTCTCCAACACCGACTACCGTGAGCTGGGAGATCAGGTCCTTTAGATCCTCCTCTACGAGTTGAGGTATACATGGAGTTTTCTATAGATAGTTGCTTGCCTTGTGCCTTTTCTTTTGATGTTGTTTCTTCTCTAACTTATTTATTGGATCTACAACCAGACTTTCTGGGTTTATCTAGGGGGGAGTTCCCCTTCTTCCACATCTTGGTTGGAATGTAATTTTAATAAAAATTATTTGGCTTCTTGCAGTTCCTCTTCTTGAGTTACCTCATGTGAGGTTTCCTCATCGCCTGATTCTTCTGCTATTCTTTCTAAAACTGGGGGAGAAAAGGATACAGGTTCTAATACTGGCCTAGAATAGGAGATTTTCTTTGAGGATGGTTCTCCTAGAGTGACCCGGGATCTTTTCATCGTGACTTATAAAGAATTTCATTAAATGAGCATAAATTAAAGTGCACCATTAAAGAAGGGAAAAATCAAAAATGAAAAGACATAAGCATCATATATGAACACAAAAACTTGATAACGGAGTTCTTCCCTGGTGGACTATGTCTCTGGGTCCTTCTCTCAAATGGGTAGGCTCTTTTATTAACTCGGAAAAAGAATTTGGAAAAATACATAAGTATACCTCATTCTGAAATCAAGATGCAGAAATAATGCTCATATCAGAAAACAGACAACACCACTGAATTTGTGGCATCGAATTACCCAAAAATGACTATCTCCATGCCTCGATCTGACTCTGGCAATCCCAGGCCCAAGAAGAGTTATGTCTCAGTTTTCGTTCCCTCTACAACTTGCAATAATAATTGTATCATGCATTGAAAAATGTGCCTGACGGGTCATACGGTCTGTGTGCCTCCTCCCTCCATGGTTGGGAGGATACATGTTTTAAATATTAAAACTGGCATTATACCCCATGTGGTACCCACAACCTAGTGGTTAGGGGCAGGTGTATTAAGGTGTAGAATTAAGCAGAGATTCTGGGGTCAATTCCCGCAGACTCCACTTTTGGTTTGGAATTGTTATGTGTTGTATATAATGTATGTCCATCCCGCTAGATTTAGCAGTGTCTCTAGAAGGTTCTCCAATGACATTTAACTGTGACTATAGTTGGCGTGGTCCACCAAATTTGGCGGACCCGCCAACCATTTTTGTTTCAAAATTCGTTCACGGGTTGTCCTTGTGCATTTCTCGCCTACCATGTGGCAGCCCCTGATAGGGCCACATGGCGACCTCTCATTGGCCCATACTACCCCCTTCCAATTCATAACACCACATAAGCATGCCACATCACCATGCCACATCAGTCATATGGATTGTACAGACTGCCACGTGGCACAATCCGATTGGTCCATGGATCGATCCAAAAAGCCAATAATCGAGTGACACGTGGTAGCCTCTAGTGTTTCCATGTTATCATGATGACATCAACATTCCACATGTCACTTCCCTTCTCCTTCCACGTGCAGTGTACGAATGATGACGTCATCCATACGGATGTTGACGTGAACAGTACGAATGTTGACTCATCCCCTGTTGACTGGGCTAGGTTGACCAAACTTTGACCGTGAATATATTTCAATCTGTAACTCCATTTGACGATCTGTTTGCATCGTTAGAAATATTGGGACGTGCTCTTCGTGATCATTATATTTTCACTGATTTTTGGGAACTTTGGATTTTTCCCTTTCTTTGTCTGATGGAGCCTTTATGAGCGTTCTGAGTTGCCTCTATGAGTTTTGAGTTGTTCTTAGCCTTCTCTAGATCCTTTTTTGGATCACGCCTTCCCACTGAGAGCTTTTTGGACCACCAAAATATTTCATTAATCAACAGGAAAGTGAGGGAAGAGTCCCCTCATTTTGTCCTTCTCTATCCACTTTGCCTTGCTTGGATGTGTGCCTTTTAAGCCTACTCGAAGATAATCAATATCACCCCTGTGTGAATTCCTCATCCTCCTATCCAGGATGATATCTTCCTATAGCTCATCCAAGTACTCAGGTGCAAACTCATCAGCTGAAGGTATTGAAACTTCCTCATCTTGATCGATGATCATGGGAGGCTAAACAAGTTTCAAGTTCTCAACGTTCACAACTGAGTAAATCTGCATGTAAGGTGGAAGATCCAAACGAAAAGCATTGGTACCACTTTTTTCCAAGATATTGAAGGGTCCATAATGAATGGGCCCCAGTTTCTTGCCTTCACCATTCAATCTCTCTTTGTTGATGTGAAGCCATACCCAATCTCCAACCTGGAAGTGATGATCAACCTTGTGCTTGTCATGTCGAGCTTTATATTGTGCTTGACTTTTCTCTAATTGTTCCCTAACTACCTAGTGTATCTATTGGATCCTCTGGATGAAATTGCGAGCTCTGTCCTCTATTCATTCTTCATTCACATCGGCATCTCTCCCATACATAAATTCCAAAGGAACCTTTGGTAGGTACCCAAAACATGTCTCAAAAGGTGAACTCTTAGTGGATGAATGTAAAGCTCGGTTGTATGCATGTTGTACATAGGGTATCTTTTCATCCCATAACTTGGGATGCTTGTTGCAGTAGCCTCGAAGAAAAAGTATTTCAATTTACCATATTTGTATGTTTGTCTGTCTGTGGATGGAAAGAAGTGCTCCTCTTCAATTTGGTGCCCATCATCCTCCACAAGCTAGTCCAAAAGTCCCCAAGGAATCAAGTATCTTGATCTGAGACAATGGATGTGGGTAATCCAAAGTGAACCCAAACATAATGAAAGAAGATATTAGTAGTCTACTCAACAGTGATTTGATTTTCACATGGCATCAAGATACACATCTTGTTGAACCTATCCACTACAACATACTAATAATCATGACCCCCTTTGTTCATTGGTAAGCCCCCTACAAAATCCATGGAGACATTTTCCCATGGATGGGATGGAACAGGAAGTGGTGAGTATAGCCCCAATTTTCTATTAGTGGGCTTACAAGGAGAACACATCACACACCCCTTTACATATTTAGTTACAATTTCTTTCATTTGATGCCAGTAACAAAACATCTACAAAAGAGGCATAGTTTTTCCTACCCCAAAATGCCCAGACACAAGATAAGTGTGAGCTTATCGTATTACATGGACTCGTTCACTTGTAGGAATACATAGCTTTCCAATATGGTATAGGAGTTTTCCCTGCAAACAATAGTTCTCTACTTGTGCACCAAGGGTTAGCTTCGAATATACTTCTTTAAAATATTCATCGATGGCATCTTGTTCTACATAGTTATCATGAGATAAAGAAGTAATCTTCAAAATAATAAAAGCAACAATAGGAGGTCTAGAAATCATATCGACTACCTTGTTACTTGTACCCTTTTGTACATGATTACCAAATAAAATTGTTGTAGAAAACCCATCCATCTGTAATGTCTAGATTGTTGCAATTTAGTTTGTGCCTGAAGATACTGTAAGGGATAGTGATCTATATGTATGATTGTTTCCTTCCCTAACAAATAGTGCTTCCATTTCTTTATGCTCTGGACTAATGCATACAACTCTTTATCATATGTAGGATAGTTAACAACAACTTGGTTAAAAGTTTCAGAGCGGTAACATATAGGCTTGTGATATTGCATCAATACTGCACCCATGGCATATTCGTTGGCATCTGTCTTGATCTCAAAAGGCTATTGAAGATTCAATTACAGTGATAATACTGGTGCGGTACTAATCTTCTCCTTCAAAATGTTGAAAGATTTTTGTTGCTTTCCTTCCCACTGAAAAGTGTTCTTCACACTAGTTAAGGCATGAAAAAGAGATACTATAAAGGAGAAGTTGGGAATGAACCTCCTCCAATACTGGCCTGCACCTAAGAAGCTTTGGACTTCGATTACACTTTTTGGCTCAGGCCATTTTACAATTACATCAATTTTGGAAGGATCAATTTTCAATTGTCCTCCTCCTACAATATGACCAAAGTACACAAGTGTAGTCTTGCCAAATTCACATTTAGAAAATTTTACATACAAATTTTCCCTTTGCAAAGTATCCAATACTTTATTTACATGCCTCACATGTTCATCCCAAGTCCCACTAAAAACAAGAATTTCCTCTAAATATACAATCACAAAGTCATCTAGGAAAGGCCTGAATACATCATTCATCACACGCATGAAAGTTGTCGGAGCATTACAAAGCCCAAACGACATAACTAAGCACTCAAACAATCCTTGTTTGGTTTTAAAGACAATTTTCCATGCATCATGTTCTGCAACCCTGATTTGATGATATCCACTACGCAAATCCAACTTAGTGAAATAAACAACATTCTTCAATTGATCAAGTAAATCATCTATGCGAGGAAGAGGGTATCGATTTTTCACCGTGAATTTATTTAAGGCCCGGTAATTGACACACATTCACCATGTGCCATATTTATTTGGCACCATCATGATCAAATAACCACAAGGAGATGAACCAGGCCTGATGACCCCTTGATCCAATAAGCCCTGTCCCTTCTTCTTGATCTCTGTCATCTCCAAAACTGAAATCCTGTACATGCCCACATTAGGTAGAGGAGAATCATGCTGAAGATGTATCTAATGTTGGATTTCCCTCTTAGGAGGTAATCCATCTAGTTCCTAAAAATTATCATCATACTTAGAAACAATATCAATTAATTCATTTTTATGAGATGGATCACACCCTTGGAAAGCATCGGATGTCCCGACATCTTTCTCTCTGATGACTATGAGTACATATCTCTTATTAGTGTTTATGAGTATTTTCATTTTCCCTACACTAACAAGTGTTGTATTTACCCTCATGTTGTGAGCTCTAACAATATATTTCACTCCCCCTTTAGTAGGGTGGTATTTGTTCTCATGACAAAAGAAGACTTATTTTCTATCATAAATATAAGGACTTCCCAACACTATGCCACATATATCAAGTGGTACAACATCCAAATCCACTTCATCAATCAACTTTGAAGCAATAGAAAATATGATCCTACATTGTTTGGTGACATTAAGTTTTGATTTATCACATACCCAACCAAGAGGATAAGGCTTCAGATGTGGTTTTGTTTCAAGACACATCTTCTTGACAAGTGCTTCATATATTAAGTTTACTTGGGAACCCGAATCAAATAATGCATCTATCTTAGTATGGTTAGATACAACTCTTATGTGAAATAACTCATTCCTCTTCCATTCATCAACATGTGATTCATTATTGGAACTTGAACTAGCATGAAGAGAATCTTTACCTTGTACTCCAACCGTTGTGATATTTCTTTCATCTCCTGAATCAAAACCAAGATCTTGTTGCACTGTAGCAACGGTCTTTGTCTTCCCCTTTCCACTGAACTTTTTCGGTTTCTTTTCTAGATGTAGTTTCCAACAATGTTCTTCATCGTGACCGCTCTTCTTGCAATGAGTGCAATGTGGTTTTCCTCCTTCTCTTGTAACGATAGTGGTCTTCTTGTCCTTTCTTTTAAACTTCTTAAAAGTCTTATGTGGGAGATTGGAAGGTTTCTTTGTGGGATCTTCTTGAACATGTTTCCCCATGTTCTCAAGGTGAGTGGCTTGCACACAAACTTCGTCAAGACTGGTGGGGTTAAACAAGAGCAAAGTATGACGAATATAACTGTGAAGTGCGCCAATATAATTCATTAGAGTTTCATAAGAATCCAAAAGAATGTTCAATGCAAGATCTTTCTTCCTAAATTATTCTGTGAAACTTTGTACAGTTTGGCCTTTACTTTGCCTTAAAGTTTTCCATTCCATCATTGCTTTATGTAAATACCCTAATGGATAAAATTGTTTCCTTATCGTTGATTTAAATCCTGACCGTGAGGAAAGAAGATTACCACACTTACTTATGTTCTGAAGCTTTCTCTCCCACCATACGAGAGTGGTGCCTTCCAAATGAAGAGAAGCCATATGCACTTTAACTTCCTCATCATCAATATGGTGGACACGATAATACACTTCAACCTGTCGGATCCAATTATCTAGCTTTTCAGGATTAGCATCTCCATTAAACATAGGTAAAACAAATTTTACATCAAGATTTAATAATGGTTTCTTAAAAGAGGCTTTATGGCTAGAATGATGAGAATGCTCAGAGGAAGAAGAACTAGAACTTGAAGGTGAAGACGGAGGCTCGGGAGGGTCACCTCCAGCCCCTTGGTTTACCAAAGAATCATCATCTACATGTGCTTCCTTTTTCTTCCCTTTCTTCTTCATCCTCTTCTCGTAATCTCCATACTTCCGTTCAACCATTTCTGACATGCAATAAAATACCATGTGAAAGTTTTTCTCTTGTTCATCATGTTTGTCCTCTTTTGCCATTTTCTTCCTTCGAGATGCACGACCAACTTCGAGATTGAAAGTCTTAAGAGTTACTTCACCCTACTTATGCTTGGCCCTAGTAAGCATTCACACTCAACAATTCAAGTCAAAGACGACTGCTCTAATACCAACATGATCTGGGATATTTTCATCGTGACTTATAAAGAATTGCATTAAATGAGCATAAATTAAAGTGCACCATTAAAGAAGGGAAAACTCAAAAATGAAGAGACATAAGCATCAGATTTGAACACAAAAACTTGATAACGGAGTTCATCCCTAGTGGACTACGTCTTCGGGTTCTGCTGTCAAATGGGTAGGCTCTTTTATTAACTCAACAAAAGAATTCGACAAAATACATAAGTATACCTCATTATGAAATCAATATGCGGAAATAATTCTCAGATCAGAAAACAGATAGCACCACTAAATTCATGGTGTCGAATTACCCAAAAATGACTATCTCCATGCCTTGATCCGACTCTAGCACACCTAGGCCCAAGAAGAATTCCATCTCGATTTTTGTGCCCTCTGCAATCTGCAATAATGATTGTACCATGCATTGAAAAATGTGTCGGGCATATCGTACAATCTGTGCAGCTCCTCCCTTCGTGACTGGGTGAGTACACGTTTTAAATATTAAAAATGGAATTATACCCCATGTGGTACTCGCGGCCTAGTGGTTAGGGGAAGATGTATTAAGGTGTAGGCTTAGGCGAAGGTTCCAAGGTCAATTGGTTTGGAATTGTTATGTGTTGTATACAATGTACATTTCTCCCACTAGATTTAGCAGTGTCGCTAGAAGGTTCTTCAATGATATTTAACTATGACTATAATTGGTGTGGTCCTCCATATTTGGCGGACCCGCAAACCATTTTTGTTTCAAAATTCATTCATGGGTTGTCCTTGTGCATTTCTCACCTGCCATGTGGCAACCCCTGATTGGGCCACATGGAAGCCTCTCATTCGGCCATGTTTCCCCCTGCCAATTCATCATGCCACATCAATGTGCCACATCATCTATATGAACTGTACAGACTACCACGTGGCATGATTCGATTGGTCCAAAAATCCAATAACCGGGAGACATGTGGTAGCCTCTAGTGCTGCCACATCATCATGCTAACGTCAGCATGCCATGTGCCACTTCATTTCTCCTGCCATGTGCATTGTACGGATGATGAAATCATGTGTACATATGTTGACTCATCCCCTACTGATTGGGCTAGGTTGACTAAACTTTGACCATGAATATCTTTCAATATGTAACTCTATTTGATAAACTATTTGGATCGTTAGAAATCTTGCGACGTTGTCTTCACAATCATTCCATTTTCACTGAGTTTTAGGAACTTTGAATTTTTTCCCTTTCTCTGTCTATTGGAGCCATTCTAAGCATTCTGAGTTGCCTCTGTAATTTCTGAGTTGTTCTTATCCTTCTCTGGATCCTTGTTTGGATCACAGAGTTACAAAGGAGTTTTTAATGGGCGTAGGGGGGTTGATGGCGGGGTTGGGTGCGTATTTTTTAGGGAGGGTTTTGACAGTAGGGTTTTGGCGAGAGGAACTCATTTTGGGGATAGATATGGAAGATCCAGGGTTGAGGCCTGTTCCTTTTCCAGTGTTACATTTCTTCCTAACATGTTGTCAGCCTTCTTATTGTTGTGCGACATTTGTTTCTATTACTTGTTTGTTACTGGGGCAATTTCTAGCAAAGTGGTCGTATTCATGACAGTTTTTGCATTTGAACAAGAGTTTCTCGTAGTCCAGCTTATGGATGTAAGTCTAGTCATCTAGATTTAACTTTATTTCTTATGGAACCCTTTTTTCTAGATCTACTTCCACACAAATCCTAGCGCAATAATACATACTAGACTTGGGTTCATCCCTATCAATAAATTTTCCTAATGTGTCTCTAATGCTTTTTAGAACTTCATCACCCCAACAATGAAATGGTAAGTGCGAAAGATGCACCCAAACCAGAATGGCTGAGGGGATGTCATTTTCTGGATCAAAATGTGGGGTCTATTTGTTTAATTATAACCCTCTTGGGCCGAAGAAGTAAGGGTTGTTTCTAAAAATGAGATCTTTGTCTTCTTTATGCTCAAATTAAAAAATGTTGAATCCCTTACCATAGAAGAAGCAATTCATGTGCCCCTTTACGAGAGGGTGTCAGTTCCACTCAATACAAGGGTCGATTTGGTGAGGTGAAGGCCATAACACCATGAATTTTCCTACAAGTGCTCTAGAGGCAAAGGGGAGATCTTTTCTTTGTGCAGTTGTGCAAGGAATTGCCACTTTTGGGATTTGATCCAATTTTTTCATGAACTGTGAAATTGTAGGGCACGTGGGAGGGTTTCCAAGTGAACCCACCAAATATTTGAAGGTGATGAGTTCATCAAGGAAATCCGAGGTAGGATCAGGGTCTGGATCTGGAGAGACCATAGGAGAGACCGAGACGGGGGGGAAACAGACTAAGGTTTCTACAACGAATATTTTGGAGACTTTATATTATGGAGCAAAGGAGTTTGATTTAGTTGAAAAAACTCACTACTTATAATTTAGTCACGTTAGAGCTCTACCCAACCCAAATTTTGATTCAAATATGTGGAGTATTCCTCCAGACCCAATTAAGAAAATTGGTACTTTTTATACGGAGAAACATAGCTTTTCCCATACCTACACAAGCAAGTAGTGAAAGAGCATGAGATCTAGCTTCTATCGTCAACATGTTACAATATTCTTAATGACTTATTATATTGTTTTATTTCCTTTTCTTTCTTAAGAGAATCCTAAGATTTTACTCATACCAAAGGGGAATAATTATGTGTGTTCCATTAGTTTCACTTTTATGCTGGAAGGGAAGGATCATATTATACTTAATCTAGAATGTTTATCATACATGATATTTTATTTTCTTATTTTGAATAATGTAATGTTGTCTGCTACTAGTAAGATGCAACGTGAAATCAGGTATTTACCTAGTGAAGGTTAACAAGAGAGATAAAAAAACAAGTGTGTTAATTTATAGGTGGTTTGTTATTGTAGAGTTTCAATTTGTGTGAAATGATGATGAGACATGTATGCATCTCCAATTGCTTTTGGAAAATGGGGGAGATTTTGACATAGGGCTTGCATCTAGATTAATTTTGTCTGCAAGAGATATGATGTAACATAAGGGTTGAAGAAATCACAGTGTAGGACACTCATATTTGTGGGTGAAAAATCTCCATTTCATTCAGAAGCTCTTCACATCTGTGCCAAAATGGACAAAAAATTCGATGCATTGGTTGAGGTGAAAACATTTCACTTTCTCAAAACTAGTATTTAAGATATTAAACTTATTTGTAGAGGCTTCCTTGTAGCGCATTTATGGATGCCTCTCCTAGAAAGTTGACATCAACAGGACTAACATGATTGTTAGTAATGCATTACAGGTCCAAGTTTGTGGATTACTATGACGGAGGAACAAACTCATGCAATGTTAATCCCAATTGAATACTTTATGATGGGATATGGTTTTACAAGCCTCCCCACTTATCATGCAAGTATGGGTCTAGCCCCAATCCAACCAATCATTTAAGTCCATCTTGCATCTCAATTGAATTTCTCTCTCCTGAAAGTTTAGGCATGAAGCTAAAACCTATCAAAACATGCATCGTTATTGATGATTGAGGTGGAAATTTTTTTTCCCAACAACATATGTCATTTGATGGAATTTAAGATGAACCAATTTTTTATGGCTCTTATTATTGTTGTATCCATTGTGGGATTTGAAAACTAGTGAATAAGTCATTCTAGTCTTGGATATGGGATTAATCCATACCACTCTTC
Organism: Picea engelmannii; assembly: GCA_009831015.1. Taxonomy (NCBI): domain Eukaryota; kingdom Viridiplantae; phylum Streptophyta; class Pinopsida; order Pinales; family Pinaceae; genus Picea; species Picea engelmannii. Next base: position 28,690 of record ML801590.1, read on the forward strand.
AGTAAGGTGTCCAAGATGTTGTCATATTTTAATATCGATGTCTTTTCTCTCAACAACTTATGTTGTCTATCATTTTCTCAAATTGTTTTCTTCATCTAGTGTCGTCTCTATAAGATCATTTATGAAGCATCCCATCAAGACATGTTATTTGTTTCTCATGTAATCCAATTTGACATTGATCTGAAACGGATATGAACAAGTGAATGGTTGTAAGACTAAATACCTGCAAGTGTAATGTTTGACTAATGAAGGTTAGATAAATTAGTAAAGATGATGAAAATGTTAAAGTAAATGAGACAAAAGACGGAGAAAAAAGAGAATAAATGGAAAAAGAAAAATAATAATTGAATACAAAAGACTGAGGATTGAGAAATTAAAGGGCATGCCTATTGACCTTCCCATTACCCCAAATATCCCTATTTATTTTTTAGCTTTCACTCTCAAAGGTTCTTTTGGGAAAAGAAGTGAGGAGGAACATAGAGCCGGTAGATCCAAGAGTTTTTGTGTAACCTCAGATTGTCGAAATAGAGAACCAAGCAAGCATTTGAAGTTAGTTTTCTCATTTGGATTTCCAGGGTCAATATTGTATCCATGTGCAATGATTTATCTCTATGTGTTGTTTATTTTGTTGCATTAACTTGCATATGTGCTCTAATGAAGCTATTATGTGATTCCAATGGTTGTTATCAAGTATTATTGGTGATAGGCTATAATATAAAAATTATGAATATAAGATAGTCAGTTTATTACATTGCTTGGTTTTCCTCATCTAATAGAGAGTATAACAACTCTATTAGTATTGTTGTGGGATGTGTTTCCAAGCACAAAGATGTTGTTAAATTGGGATTTATAAGAGTTCATGCATGTGGGAGAAATTTTTCCTTGAAGATGGATGTTTGGATTTGTCATTGGATCAGTTCATGATCCAGATGGATTTTGGTGGCCTCCCACCTATTCCAATTGGTTCATTTTGGAAGTTTTCTAGTTTGGAAGTTTTTTTCCTAGTTTTTGGGCCCCTGACTTGCAGGGTTGTTTTGAGGCCCTAAACAACGTTTTTAGGGCTCGCCACAATTATAATTGGCCTTTGCCAGATAGAAACAAAATTTGTATTCCTCGGATAGAACTTTCCAATAGGCTATCGTGTGCCTAAAATGGAGATTGTATGCAAAAGTTACAACCCCGGGAAGTTGATGTACTAACTTACCCAAATGGGGCTCACGTGACTTTTGGTGCTTCATCTTCTAGGGTTAGGTTTTTGTATTTCTAAGGTTTTTGACATTCCTGTTTATTGTAAAAATCCCTTCAGAGCCTCATTGTAATGATCTTCTTGTGAATGAGTGCAACCGTCACATCTCTTCTCAAAGATAAGCTGCCACAATTCCAACAAACTTGTTTTCCGCTCCATTTTACAGTTTCATCTTATTTCCTTATTGAATAGAAAACCAGTTTTATTGTATCTATGTTATTCTGTGTTAAGCATCTTTTAATAATCTGTATTCATTTTGTTCTACTCATAAAATACGGATCAACTCACCTCTTCATTGGGTGTGTTGGCTTGCCCACTGTCCATATGCATCCCTTGAGACAATGTACACTTTAAAGAACCTCTTAGAGGTTGTACGTGATCGTATGGGAAATACACACTTATTGTGTGGCATCTTTTTTGGGGGAAAGAGGCCCTCAACAATCCCTCTCTTGTTTAGTTGTCTAATTCTCAAATAGAAATATGAGGATTTCCTCTTTGAGTACATCTTTATTGGGTGGTTATAAATAGTCTTTGAATTGGGTAAATGAATTGGTAATCATTGCTCAACACTTCCTTTAAGTCTTCCGATTCCACCTTTCTTGCAATTACTTGAATTTTATGGATGTCCTCTTGTTTGGGAGCTGTCTCGTATGAATATTTTGGCATCTCATGAGAATAATGATGAGTGGAAATCCCAAGTTTGAATCTTGGTGGTAGGAATTTTTCTTCCTCTCTCATACCAATAAAATCTCTTGCCTTAAGAGTTTAAAAGGAGTGTCTCACCTTTGTTCTTTAAATATGCAGTTAATTCAATTGTATATCAACTATCTCATGCTCATATTTTTTGTATGAAGTAATTGCACTGAGATAGAATTGTGGAAGAAAATAAGCATTTTATTGAGAGTAAAATGAAGACAGTGGATGGTTTTCTGAGTTAGAGCTTGAGTCTAGAAATTGTATAATTGTTATCCTAGGTCCAAGTTGTTCAAATTTTACTATTGTTATTTTCCTTACTATCCTTACCACATTTTCAAGAATTGAGGGAGCTAGGAGATGCAAACCTACCTTCAGATGCATAATTGATAATATGTATTATTACATACATATGTAACCAAACTAGGTGAAAATCATTTTCGTGTAGCTTCATCTAAAGATGATAACATGTAGCATGTAATGATCGTTTTGACACTAAGGGTGGAAGAGGTCATTAAATAAACATAGGATTGGTTGTTTTGAGTTCAATTTGCATTAAGAACATAAATCTTGGAAACCTTATGAAAACAGAGAACTCACATAGCATTGGGTTCAAGAACCACGTATAATAGCTTCCTCTCGTATTGGCCTTAGCAATTGAAATAGATCATTGCATATACGAATGAAATCAAGCCTTGAAGCATAGAATAATAATTAGTTATTGTATGTTTTCTTGGTGATTAACAATTGAGAAGCCAACTTAGAGTCGTGATGCGTATTACTTGCTACTGAGTTGTTCCATGTACAAGTTACAGTAAAAAAAATGGGTAGTTGATTGGAATATTACAACCTTACATTCTTGTAGAATAACATGGAGAAGAGAATTTTACTCAACATTGTAGTGTAAGAACATGGCTTGAAACCATCAGAAGAACATAGGTCTCTATATAAGAAGAAAATAAAGATCGGAGAAAATTTTGCATAGTATCCATGTTGGTGAAGTAAGTGGTCTATAATCCCCTCATTTACAAATCATAATGGTATTAGAGAAATTGAATCCTTGACTATGACGCAACCACCAAAACATTTGAGGAGAATGAAGACCTAGCATGGGAAAAGAAAATATAGAAAGGTTGGAAGACTTAATGGCCATCAATGTTCATCTTCAAGAACAGAACAAACACTTGAAAGAGAAGGTCTAGATGTATGAACAAAGGATGGTAGATATGGAGAAGAAACTAGAGACCTATGCCAAACTATTTCCATTTCTAAAGAAGTGATTTTATGAACACAAAGGGTCCCTCATTGCAGTTCTGGAAAATTGGGACATGAGTAGAGTTCAACTTATGCAATTGGGAGAGAAGGTCATCCAAATGGATATCTTGCAGGAGGAAAAGTTCACTCAAATGATGGTTCAACTACACTGAGATTTTGCAAAGAAGGAAGAAGCATTAGAAAATATACAAGAATTTTTCCAAGAGCATAGGAAGCAAGGCCACCTTTAATTTCCATTGTCGAGGCCAACACCATGACCAAAACAACTCTAGTAAGCTCACCTTCCTTAGACTTTTCTCAAGATAATTTTTGTGAATTTGAAAATCATGATAGGGGAATTGGTTCAAAACTATTAAGGAAGATGGGATGCAATGGAAAAGGGCTAGGAAAGATAATACAAGGAACCCTAAAGCCCATTGTAGTTGAACTGAGGGCAAAGCATGAAGGCCTAGGTATCGATGGAAGAGAGGAAAATGCCACAAATGTTTGACAACACAAGTATTCCAATAGAGGAAAAACACCTTTAGTAACCACTCACACAACCAAATAAAAGATCAAAACACTAATTTACTGAGATATTTACAAGAGAGTTTCTCACAATCAAAAATATTACTAAGAGATTTACAAGAGATTTTCTCACAATCAACCATTGACAAATGACCCTCCATGCTCTTTAAATAGAGATCATGGACCAATAGGGTGTTAAGCCATAGATCAATGTAGTCATTAAGATCGAGGAGAATATGATCCATCAGATCACTCTATGTCGGGAACATATTGTGACTATTAGATTACCTAACTACAAATGCATACTAATGCATACTAAAGAAACACACTTTTTCCTAATGACACATTAGACCAAGTTTATCTTAACTAACTCCTAAGTGTCTAAATATCCTAACATCCCCCCTTAAGAACAACTTGGGATAGGATTGAAGGATTTACAAAGGTGACACAATAGGAGAAGGAAGGAAGCATTAGAGCCTATCCCCCCTTAATGACCATTTCCTAAACTCCTAACATAGATCAAAGTTTGGAAAAAAATTCTTTTGTAAGATACTTTGTGAAAATTTATGCAACTTGATATTTTGTAGGGAAAAATAACACTTCAATAACTCGATCATGAATGAGTTTTATGATGAAGTGAATGTGAAGCTCGATGTGTTTTCTATGTTGGTGTTGAATTGGATATTTAGCGAGCTTGATGGCACTCTAATTGTCTCACCAAAGGGTGGTCGGATGCAACTGTTAGAATCCAAACTCTAAAAGGATTTGTCAAAGCCACAAGGCTTCTTGACATGCATTAACCATTGCTTAGTACTCTGCTTTTGCTGAAGAAAGAGAAATAGTATATTGTTTCTTACAGGCCCAAGTGACAAGTCTTGAACCAAGGCTAAAAACGTAACCTGCAATAGATTTTCGACCATCAAGGTCACCGACCCAATCTGAATTAGTGAAACCAACCAACAAATGAGTCCCCCCTAAACTATAATGTATCCCAAATTTAATTGTAGCTCGAACATATTGAAGTATCCTTTTAGCCACTTTCCAATGGATTTCATGGGGTGTTTTCATATACCGAGCAACAAGAACAACAACAAAGGAAATATCATGACATGTAAGAGTCAAGTATAAGAGGCTACCAACTAACAGACAATACAAAGTGGCATCAACTTCGGGATAAGTACAGGTGTGTTGACAGGCAAAAATTATCGTCCATCAACTGGAAGAACGAGTTCGGTTCGGGATTGTCTAAATAACCCAAGTCGTTTGGTGTAACTCGTTCTGACGGGTTTAGTGTCTCCGTTGGCCAATCTAAAATCCTAAAAAGAAAATGAAAAGAAAGGAATAACTGAACTAATGCTAACAACTATATATTATATATATACGTATGCTTTTATATAACTGTTGTAGGTATTTCAAACAGAAAAAATACTAATATCACTTATATACATCATTTACAAATTGCAAGTTTTAATCGAAACTCACGAAATCAAATGCGAGAGTTATTTCTGTTAAGAAGTAGATAAAGAAAGAACATTTGAAACTTTTTTTGTTTTCCTTTATAAATCTAACAAATCTTGCATCGAATATACTATGAGACACAGACGTGTGGGTAGTCAAAAGATGAACAATACATTCTGGCTTCGTTAATATGTAAATGACAGAATTAAGAAAAAACAAAGAGGCTAACATGTCAATGAGTTAGTGAGGTGTATCCAAGCATCTGCATGAGTGAAGAACATCCAACTGCCACGCCTATGAGAAAAATATGCAATAGACTTTATGATTGTTTTAAATAAATTCAAAACATGTATTGGCATCTTAAGGTTTAATGACAGAGGAGGAAACACAAACATAACCCTGTAATCTTATAATTGCATATAATTACAGTGAGATAAATATGAAAGTAACCTATGCATTTCACCATTCAGTTAAAATTCAAATATAAATTCTATCATTCTAATTGGAGATATGATCATAACATTTACATTTTGAGCAGCAAATTATAGACGATATTTATAATATAAACATCCCGCACATAATAAATCATTAAGTCTAAAGCTATCTGACCTATTAATGTATTAGGATTAACAAAACATAAATGAAAACATCATTAACAAAAGGCTAAAGCCAAAATGCATATATGTTGTTTCATTAAGTCTTGGAATCACTCGTCCATCTTCTGCCCTCAGCCAAGATGATTTCCATTACAAAATATGGAGTATTTAAAGAGTTTACAAAGGCTAAACTTCCTATCTTATAAGATAGGATCATATCTCAAAAAGATCTAATAGTTACAAATATAGAGGGCTTAGAGCCACTCAAAATCAAACTAAATCTTCAAAATTTATGACTCCTAATTACAAAATAAGCAAAAAGAAGATAGTTGATCAACTAAGTCCAGCATTCTTCATCCCATGAGATCAGCATCAAATACATCCTATCCTGAAAAAAATGAAATGAGCAAGTCAAATATTTTATTAACTAACAATTCCTAAATTTTATATGAGAATTGATTTGGCTACAGAATCTCTTGATTATGTAGCCAATCTTATTATTGTTAATAGAAATCTAAGTCGATCTAGATTGATTGAAAAATATAACCAAAAGCATAACTGTGATAAAAACCAATATTACCATTCAACTAATAACAAAATTCAAATCACAATATCTCAGAATTGATCACGGATTTGACACTGTCGACGTTTTTTATAATGATATTGTCTGTCCTTTTCAAATGCTTTGTTTGTCTTTGTGCATTGGCCTTGAGCTCATGGTTTTTGTTTCCCAAGGATTCATTGAGAGTCGTGAGAGCTTTGATCCTCGCTTGGAGAATAGGGATGTTTGTATAGTACTTCCCTATCCACTGCAACAAAACTTTGCAGGGAACAACAGGGGCGCCCTGTTGAGGAAATGTGTAATTGTGTGGTAAAACATCGTTGCTATCCACTGTCGGCCTTTCACAGAGTTTAATACATTTGAACCTCTTGCTATATTTTAAACATGGTGGGAGATTATTGACATAATCGAATGGTTGATTAAGACCTGGTTTGGAACAATTCGGATATTCCTCTGCTAGAAACTTTTCAATCTCGGAGTCACAATCCTCATGGATCTCGATCGATTTGATCGAGCTCACATGAGCTTTGGATCTATTATGCAAATTCCTAGAAATGAGTCGACCAACCTTCTTGTTATGAAACCCTAACATGTCTTGAGTCTTCTTTGACTGTTTGCGAGGTTTTCTACTGTTGGATTTTACAGTAAGGTCAGGGTAGAAAATCGACTCATACGCAAGAGTTTCAATAAACTAAGAACTAAAACCCTGTTGCCCACATAAAATTTGATCGGACAATGCCTCTTCACAAGGATTTTCATTCAAAAGATTTGGATTGTCGATTGAGGAATTAATAGGTTTCTCTATCATAGGCTTATCCATTACAGGGGTCTCTACAGGATTTATTGTAACAAAACCATTACGAGCCACGAAACCGTCCCAATCATCACCAAGTGTTTTCAAATGATGAACTAACAGTAATTTAATCAAACCATGGTGAAAAAGGTTGGAATCCAAGTTCTGCTTCTTGTATCTCTTTGACATTTTATACGAACTTCTTAGCAGGTAAAATGGCATATTTATATGGAAGCCAATAAAATGCATGAGCAATCTCACATGGTAAAGGAAGACCATGCCATAACGGCCTTCACAGGTAATAAATTGTTTTAAAACCGCTAACAAACCTTGCCATCTAACCTTGAGTAGGGAGACCGGAATACCTTTGTCACAACATTCAATTTTTCTGGAGGTGACGAATAGACTCCAGGGTACTTCGTCCAACTTTGAATTTTTAAACCATTGTTTAACAGTGAGAGGGAGCCATGTTGCTTCACTCAGAAATTCTTCGGTGATTTCCAACTGAATATCACCTAACTCAGCTCTTCATTTATCAAATGTAAGGGAGAATTCTTTGGCCACTCACAAATTATAACCCTGGAACTTCTTAATAAACATATCCCACCCCTGGCTCTTCAGATCCTCACTCGCATCATCATATAGAAACAAAGTTTGTGATCCGTTTGGCTCAAATAGGATGACAGGGGCCATGAGTGTTTGAACAAATGGTAATAGGAGTGACCCAAAATAACTGTGGGCTTCAAAGGTAGCAGCAACAGAGACAATTCTAAGCTGATAACAAAGGAGAAAAACTAGAAATCACACTAGCGCGACCATAATATAAGCATAAGGGTTTCAAACATGAAATTCAGGCATTTCTGGTGATGAACGTTTTGGATACAGAGCATAACACCATACCTTGATCTATCATGAGAGGCCTATCAATTCAAACTGCCAGCTAAAATGAATTACAAGGTACGATCATAGTGTCTTTAATTTCCATGACATGTAATGGGTACACTCAATTTACAAATATTAGGAGAGGATACGTTTTTTACAATCCTAATGCAAATCGAAAATTTTAAATCAAAGTTGATTTACCAAGAATTTTTAAATGAGAAAGATTATAGTCCAAATGCTAATGAACATAAGTATTTCATCGATATATTATAGACTCAAAGAAAGATAAAAATCATGAGAAGGATGTAAGCATTTTGACCCTTTTAAACCAGCCTTAAGCAGAATCAAAATACGAGATTAATTTTTAATGCTTGTTTCATGCTTACAGTCATGAGCCAAGCATGAAAACACAAGATAAGAAATAAAACAAGAATAATCAAAGATCCTTTTTCTAACCAAATAATCATCCCCAAATGGTAGTATTTACAGGATGAGGTGTAGGCAGCTAGAGGAAGTGTCATTTGTTGTCCAAAATAGGAAAAACATGTAGAGCTTCCAACAGTAGTGACTAACTGGGAGAAACAATTATCTATGCATTACCAACGAGTTCGTGTTAGGACTGATCAGAAATATCCAAAATCAAAGCACAATCTGAAGGTAATCAATCATCTCAAACAAATTCCAACAATAACCATACAGTCCAGCTTCAGATATCTTTCTGTCAAATGAAATCTGGTGACAAATTTTAATTACGAGGGCAACAATATTTATACTAATGGCTCTGATACTGTTGGCAGGGTCGCTGCTACCAGCAGGTGTCCATAGCCTCGGCGGGGATTTCAATTATCCCACTCTTACGCCTCTACCCTTTCTAAGAACTTTCAATTCAAAATGAAGGGTATTTATGATTAATATCAAAACTTATTCCTGGTAATTTTCTTGAACCTGACATTGCTTCGCTGCCAGCGGGCCTGTTCAGTACCCCATCGAAGTTGTCTTGGAATCATGCATGCATTTACCCCCTGCCATCAAACATGTTCAGTATCTCGGCGGGTTTACAGACACTTCCCACAACTCTCTAGAAATTATTTATAATGTGACATAAATTTAATGATATGCAGAAGAGTGGGGTGATGCTTGAAAATTTCAGTTTTCAAAACACTTGATATTTTCCAGCCTTTAATTTTCTAATTAATAACCTTCATTATGATCTGAAATTGGTTTTCTGATGAAATTAATTCTTCAAGGATAGGAAGGCATACTTGATTTTCTTTCTTTAAAAGCAGGGACAACGTAAAGAGCTTTAATGATGGTCGTGTCTGCTCATAATTATAAAGTGAAACCAGGAAATCTGCTTCGAACAAAAAGTTTCTTTAGCTAGTCTGTGTTTCAGCAACTTACAGCATTAATGCTCTGAAAAGACCTTGATTGTTGCTTCATAATGAGGCATTCTGGTTTCCCTTCACGAAATAAGAGGTGACACAGACATAAGTTTAACCAGAAAGCTGCGAAAACAAACAAAATGAAAAGAATCCAAAAACCAGAAAACAAAAATATCAAAACAGAAAAATTATGTACAAAGGTGGATCTGGAATTTATCAGGAAAAATACCTCTTGAGATCTTGGCCATTCACCGGGAAGGTGTCTGGTTTTCCCTCCAAACTTTGTAGATGGAAGGAGTTGGGACCTAGTTTTTTAGCGATTACGAAAGGCCCCAACCACAGGTTCTAGAACTTGGTGTGTTCCCCTTTTCCTTCATGAGGTTTATCCCACTTGAGAACCAAATCTCCTACCTTGAAGTTTCTATCTGAAGCAGAGTTTGAATCAAACCATCCTTTCACAATCTGTTGATGTTGATCCAATCTCTCCTTTGCTTGTGCTCTTACTTCTTCTAGTTTCAACAAGACATTAATTCGACTTTCAAGAGGAGGGTAGTCCTCTTCCTGAAATTTTTGCGATAATTGCAAAGAGAGAAGAAGAACATGAGGAGGGAGAATTGCTTCTCTTCCGTAGATGAGAAAGAAAGGAGAATTATCAATAGAGGTTTTCAGAGTCACCCTATCATCCCAGAGTGCATTAAAAATCATGTTGTGCCAGTTCTTGTGGTTTTCAAAAACTGTCTTCTTGATGATCTTGATCAAATTTTTATTCGTTGATTATGATAGGTCGTTTCCTTGGGGGTAATAGCTGGAAGAATACTTAAGTTTGATCCCTTTCTCCAAAGAAAAAACACTCATATCAAGGGTCAACAAATAAGAAGTATTATCAAAGACCAAACATTTAGGAATGTTGAATCTAGTAATGATATTCGTGTCAAGGAAAGATATCACCTGATTAGTGCTTACCACTTTCAGCGGTGCAACCTCGGACCATCTGGTAAAACAATTCATTGTTGTAATGATGTATTTATGCTATTGTGAAGAAGTGAGGTTAATTGGCCCTATGATGTCGAGACCCCACTGCTGAAAAGGTGAATCCACCGAAACAGGCTACAAAGGGAATGTTGCCTTTTTTACTCGTCTAGCAACCTTTTGGCAAATTATGCATTTACGACATAATGCATGGGCATCTTTCAACAACGTGGGCCAATAGTACCCAAACCTTAATACCTTTTGAGAAGTGGTGTCTCCACCGAAGTGCCCACCAGCTTCACCTGTATGAAGTTCAGATAATACTTTCTCTGCTTCATTTGTTTCCAAACAACACATGAGAACACTATCAAAATTCTTATGGAATAATACGTCATTTACCAGCTGGAAATGTGCAGATTTTAGCCTTAATGCTCTTCTTGTTTTTGGATCGAGATGGCGAAGAGAAAAAACGTGTGTTAAATAAAAATTAATATCATCAAACCAAGAATTAGCAACAACTTATGTACAGTAGATCTGATTTTCACTATGTTGATTTACAGTTGAGCAATTAATTTGACTCTGTCATTCTTCAACTGAATCAACCACTAGTTTGCATAGGCCTTTACCTCTGACAATTTGTGCAGGGATTATTTAGAGATCATACTCTTGTAACGATGTCATCCAGTTTGTCCATTTTTCACCCAATTCCTTTTGTACTAACAAGTTTCTAACAGCAGGATAAGGCACAATGACTTTAGTTCTGGATTTCAGCAAATATGATCGAAAATGTTTCACTGCTTTGAAAATTGCATAAGCCCGTTGATCTACAGCTGGGTAGTTAAAATCTTCTCCTTTGAAAGTTGAGCTCATGAAGGAAATGGGGATTTCATTTCTTGCATCGTTCCTTTGGGTCAACACAGCTGCATAAGATCGGTCATAAGAGAAAGTGTAAAGAGTGAAATCTTGTGAGAAATCGTGACTCATCAAGGAAGGGGATTCCACTATGGATTTTTTGATGGAATCAAAGGCTTGATTTTCCTGCAGTCCCCAACAATACTGAACATCCTTTTTAATTAAATTCTGCAATGGCCTTACCATTTCTGAGAAACTTGGGACAAACCTTCTAAAAAAATTAATTTGGCCTAAAAAGGATTGCATAGATTTTTTAGAGGAGAGGGGGGGGGGAGTTTGGCAATGGCTTGAGTTCTTTTGGGATCGATGATCATCCTGTCACTAGATACTATGAACTCAAGAATTTTTCCTTGTTCCACTGAAAATATCGACTTCTTAGGGTTGAGAGATATGTTGTACTTGCGGCATCGTTCTAGGACAACCCTAAGGTGAGACAAGTGATCTTTCTTGTTTTTGGAGAAAATAGTAACATCATCAAGATAGACCACTACAGATTGATTTATGAGACCACAAAAATCAATATCCATTTCTCTCTATAAAGTGGCCCCGACATTTATAAGCCCAAAAGGCATCTTCCTGTAGGCATAAGTGCCCCATGGGGTACGAAAAGTGGTTTTTAACTAGTTTGGTGGAGACATGAGGACCTGGTTGTATCCCGAAAAACTGTCTAGTGGTGATAGTCTTTCAGAATGAGATACCTGCTGAAGAATTTGTTTCATTGGAGGAACAGGACAATTTTCTTTGTCATACGTTCGATTCAAGTTACGAAAATCGACACAGATTCGAATTTCGCCACTTTTCTTCCTTACAGGAACTATATTAGACACCCATTGTGTGTGTCTCACTAGGAAGATTATATTTGCATTCAATAATTTATTTAGTTCTTTCTTGATAGTTGGTTCCAACTTAGGGTGCATCTTTCTTAGCTTCTATTGAAAATGTTGAGTCTGGGGTTTCATGGAGATGACATGTTGTATTATATTAGGGTCAAAAGTTTTTAAATCATCATATGTATGGGAAAATACATCCGTGAATTCTTTAAATAGTTTTATAAAAGTGGATCGTTCTTGCTCGGAGCATCCCATTCCCAAATTGATATTTTGTGGATTATCTTTAGTCCCTAGATTTATCATTTCATGAGTCAAGGAAGAATTGTTCATTTTACAATTTACCAAACCTATGAATTCATCATGCAAATCATAAAACTTCTCTAGTCTTACCAAAAATTTATAAATAGAGTTTACCATATCAGATGTCGATTCATGAGATCTAGGCTCTGATATTATCATGAAATTGTGGAGATTTTCATCGTGAGTGCCTTCATCGATAATTGCACCTTGGAAAGTGTCCTCCATATGAAAAAGGTTGATGATCTGTTGATCATCATCGAACACTCTCCAATTAGTGATGTTGTCTGGGATTGACAGCCTGAACAATAATTCAATCGAAAATGCATTTGGAGAAAGACCTTCTGCAGGAAAAAGTTTGGAAGCGACATTAGCCAATAAATCAGCTTTCGAATTACTTAGTCTAGGAATGGAATTGATGTTAAATGCTGAAAAATTTTGTATCAAACTCCATACCTCGGTTTGGTAACTTTTCAGGTGTGGTGATAAGCAATGTATGGAATTTCTTACCTGTCTGACCACATTTTCTGAATCATCAAATACCATTACGTTCTTTATGTCCATATCTACATCTTTCCTGAGTCCTTGCAAAAGTGCCTCGTATCTGGCAGTGTTGTTAGTGCATTCAAACTCTAATTGACAAGCGATGAAAGTTTTATTACCTGTCAGGTCTATGATTACACATCATGCACCAGCTCCTTCTTTGGATTTGGATCCATCAAAGTAAAATGACCATATCTGATCTTCGTTGGCAGTGTTTGGCACATTCATCAAAGTTGTTGATTGAGTACATGTCATGAGCTCTGATTGTTGCTCTGGATCGATGATGGGGGAAGTTTCGTCCATGAAGTTACCAAAGAAGGTGTCCATTCCCTACATTTCAAGTGAATTAGTGGAAGCAGTAAATGGTCCATTTGCATCATTCAAATCTGTCACGGTGTGCTTGAGATAACGTTCATGGTTAATCCTAATTTTGTTTGGATGTCCATTTTCTGGCAGCCATAAATGCGACCAATCTGTTGCAAAGTAACCATGTAGTTGCTCAGACCAATCCCTGGTAAAAAATAAACCATAGACTTCGGGGATGTCAACAACAATGATGTCAATGATCTGGTGAACCTTAGGATTAGAAGATAACCTAACGAGCACATTCTTTAGTTCACCAATTACCTTAACATTCGTCTGATCGAGCTGAATGATTTTAAGACTAGAAGGTTAAACTTCTGTGTTAAGTTTTTGGCAAATGGATAAAGGCATCACATTCGTTGATGCACCGAAATCTACCATGTAATTATGTACATTTCTATTAAAAAATTTAGTTAACAAGAAAGGGGGGACATTTTTGAGAGTATTAACAACAGAATTATGTTGATTTTTAGTCGTTGTCCATGAAACTACTTTATCTACATTTGACATAGTTTTTTCAATGAGATCCCTTTTATCTTGGGGTTCAGGTGTCATTTTAGTAGGGATATTTTGAGCTGTTTTAGAACTGATTTTTGCAATTTTCTTGTTGTTCAGATTGTTGTTTCTACTATTTTTTGTGATGTTCTGAAGCATTTTCTGCAGAAGAAGAGGAAATTTCAAAAGTTCGTAAACATAAATATTATCCCTAAGTATTTTTAGGTCTTCGATCAAATCATATTCTAAAAATGGGGCTATTATATTCTGTTTTGTTTCAGCTTGATTCAATTGTTTTGGGGGCACACTAATACTCATTTCGGAAGAGGGTTTAATCTGTGTTTTGCTTCTGGTTTTGTAAGGATGGACAGTTTCAAAATTTGCTTGAAAAATATTGTCGGAGAAATGCCCGAAGATATTGGGAGATGACTCCTCTTCTTCAAGTACTTCTTCTTCAACTATGTCTTTCGAATTTTCAGGAGGGACCAAGTTATCATGAGCTTCAAGGATAGTTTGTAAAGCGTACTGTAAGCTTTCAAAATTTAGACCTTCAGGGGTCGGATTTGGTCGGTTGGGGGGGAAAGGATTTATGAAAGGAGGTTTAAAACTTCCTTTTCTTGAGGATGCTTCTTCAGCCGATCTCTTCAAATCTATGACTTGATTCGATAATTTTTGGACAACCTTTTGCAAACTTTCTAAGTCTAAAGTTTTTTATTAGGTTTTGGTTTGGGGAGGCCTAGTAAGAATTTATATTTTCTTCTTAGAAGATGGGGTTATTTCTGCCTCATTACTAAGATTATCTTTCAATCTCAAAATATCTTTTTTGATTTGTCTTGCCTCCTCAAAGGCTTCCAGTAACGTGGACTTCTTAGATATTTTAACCCAAATTGTTATATTATTATGTAGAGCTTTAGTGTAGTATGCTACAATAAGGTTTTCTGTGGGCATTGAATCCATGGGAATTCAGTTTTTTAACGTGATGAACCTTTGGTTAAAATCTTTTACTTTCTCCTTAGGGTTCATTTTTAATCTAGAAAGTTCCATAACTAAGACTTCAGGAGATTTATCATCTCTAGATTTCTCTAAGAAACAGGTTTTGAATCTATCCCAAGATACAATGGTGTGAGGTTGTTGGGTGAAATACCATGTAGACGCATTGCCCTCAAACGTGTAAGGAAAAAGTCTACATACTACATCTTCATGTTCTACACTTTGGAGTCTAATGACTAGCATGAATTTCTAAATGTGATCTTCTGCGATTTTCTTAGAATCTGGATCAAACTTAGGTAACCATTTCTTTGGGTGTTTTGGTAAAGGGTGTTGGGGTCCAGGTACAACCACAACATCTTGATCAAGCCATGGTCTAGCGGAATTGTTTTGGTTTGCCATCGGTGTAGGTGGTGTCGAAGGTTGAGATGGTTCAGATGATGAACTGCCTTCATCAGATGACTCTCCTCTTGAAGAGGATGGATATGAATGAGGTGGGGACAATGGAATACCAGATCCCCCATTTCCAAGAGTAGGTGTATCGATAGGATTGATAGTATCATCTCCTAGAGGGTTTAAAAGCATACCAGTGCCTTCAAGTTTTTCTCTGATATCAGCGAAATCCAAGGGTTGATTGAGTGGTCTATCAGATTGTCTGATACGGGCCAAAGCCATGTGTGTCCTTAAGAGTGACTAACAAACAATTTCTTGTACATCGTCCCCTTGAGGGTTTGGTCTTACCGGCTCAACGGGAATCTGGGGATTTTTGTTTGAGGTAGTTGTTGTTTCAGAAGTAACGTTGTTTTTGAAATGACTCTATGTTACTATAGGGGAGCGAGCATGTGGGGGAGGAGTCTTGCGACTTCCACATGCCATCAATTGTATTCAGGCCCTCCTTCTAGCACCATTTGTTGACGAGTGAAAATGGTTGTCTGTCAACTGGAAGAACAAGTCTGGTCTGGGGTTGTCTAAATAACCCAAGTCGTTTGGTGTAACTCGTTCTGACGGGTTTAGTGGCTCCGTTGGCCAATCTAAAATCCTAGAAAGAAAATGAAAAGAAATTAATAACTGA
>ML801590.1:53939-65588 GCA_009831015.1 Picea engelmannii
AGAGTCCAAGTAGGATTTTCTGGAGGCTTAGTTGGTGTAGAAGTTCCCTTTTTTGGTGGCATGTTGGCCAAGTATCACTTTTGAACCTTGATTTTGAGGTGGTTCTGCTAGACAATATTTCTTTTGTTGTATCTCCCAATTTTCCACCCTTCTGGGTATGAAACTTTCTTTTATGTAGTTCTTTGATATTTCTTCTCTGTAATTCCATAGGTCTGATCAAAATTGGATGTGCCAAGTGGAATTTACGGTAACTTCCCCAAAACTTGTCGATTTTTGTCCTTTCCAAAAGATCTCACTTGTATAGCGTGCCCCGCACAAAAAAATTGACATAAAATTCTGAAACTCACATCCTAAATACTAAAGACTGTCCATGATTCAATGAAACTATTCCCACTCAATTTGGATACTCTACGAAGAAGTTATGATTGTTTTACCTAGAACACCTTCTTGAGACTAGTCAATAGGACTAGTCAGATACCCTATCTTACAGAGGGTGTATCTACAAATTTAAGATGACCCAGAAGCTGAAATTTTGACCACATATACCTTACTAATTTCTGTATATAGAATCTGGTGTTCAGGATCTGAAACATTACAGAAAATGTTTTATAGCGAAAATTCCTCAATGACTCGGTTCAGGATGATTCCAGAACCCTATATTATACAGGTTTTATCTCCGAAAGTATAAGGCCTCAGGAGCTGAATTTTGAACCCAATTTACCTTGATCTGTCCACTAAATATCCTCCAAGTCATTCCTTCTGAAACATTTTAGAAAAAAAGTTATAGTGAAAATTTCAAGGTGTCTCAGATGTAGCAGTGAAACCCCAAGACATTGAGCTCTGATACCATATGTTAAGAACCAAATATCAATATAGCATAGAAAAACCTCAGAAAAAGTACTCAACGCCTTGAAAAAGAGATAATTTCATATAATAAGCCTCTTCGAGGGGGCAACCTCCTTTTACCCCACTTAAATGTTCAAGTACAAGATGATTCAAAATGAAAATGTGTCCTTAGTATATATAGGAGACTAGGAGGTATAATTACAACTAATGGCCTAAAGCTGACATAAATAAAATAACATTACTAATATAATATGCCTCAATTAAGGGGTAATGAGCCAGTATTAGGGATTAACAATTAAAGAGTGATACTCTTGATTCATTATTATATCCCAATTTGGATTACTTGAAGCTTATGCAAATGTATCTAGATCATGAGTCTATGAAACTTGAGCCAAAAGAGAAGAGGCTCATTGGAACTCTGAATGTGTTTGACGGTAATACAAAGGCTCATCGACAAGATCACCAGCTGCTTCTCGTGTTGAAAAACTACTTCTTGTGTTGAACGAACCCATCTAGGAATCGATGGTGCTAGTGTAAGTCCATGTTCAATGGAATCATCTAGAGGAAGGTGAGAAGGCAAAGGTGGATTTTCATCCTCGTTGTCATCATTTGAAGAAGAAGAAACTAGAATAGGAACAGAATATGGAACAAACGTCGAAGAAGGCACAAATGTTGAATTATGATCATAGGCCAAGATATTTTTATCAATTTTAACATCTCTTCTAATAATAATTTCATTGGAATGAGGTTGAAGAAGTTTTTAACCTTTGAAATCTTCAAAATATCCAACAAAAATACACTTCTCACTTTTAGGCTATAAACCTTTCCTTTTCTCATCAGGATTGTGAGCCCATGCTACCCTACCAAATACACATAAGTGACTTACATTTGGCTTAATTGTATTCCATACTTATTCTGGTATCATATTTTTTTGAGCCTTTGTGGGAGTGCAATTTACTATGTAATTTTCATAGGCAATGGCTTCCACCCAATAATTAAACTCTTACATGAGCTCAGCTCTATCGGATAAACTAGTACATTGGATCATGGGATAAACTAGTACACGAGCTCTCTATGTTTGATGGATTGAGGGATTCCAACATAATTTTTATGAAAATGGAGAATGAATTTCCTATGAAGGTGCATGTGAGAAAATTTAATGTTATGTTGTGTGTCAGTGGAGAGAGCATAAAAATTTAATCCATTATAAGGTGAGGTGGATAAGCGTGATCAACCTACTATAATAAAGTCAAAATCACTACTCATGAGGAACTAAAAGAGTGTCATTATTTAGGATTATTGAGGAAATGAGGATATAATCAAAGTGGTGCAAATTAAAGCCACATTTTCTTGTGATTTCACTGAGATGAAAGTAATTATTCGATTAGGAGGGATAAATATTGAATTTAAACTTGATATGAAACTAATTAGGCAAATATCTTATTGAATGAATCTTGATTTTAATAAGAAAGTGAAACAAAAACTTGACATAATGTTGGAGGTGAGAATTGTATTTTTAGTTGAAGAATCAAATTGAACTACAACAAATGTTATGAGCATGATAAACTTGTGTATATACAATGTACACTATATGTAGGCATGGAATGTTAACACTAGAATTTGGTGTGTATGTACGAAACTATGTTATTTTTGGAATGCATCAACATGTGGTCTACTTAGTATGGAAATGAAGGAAATGTCTTAGAACTTTTATAAAATTACAATTAATTTTTGGTTGACTAGGTTCAGGTGATTTTATCTTCGAAAGATGCATGATCAAACAATAAACAGCCTAATACCCATGTGGCTACCTTTGATAGGATCAAACTTTATTAGGGAGCATGCCAACATTGATTTGGTCAACATTGATCATTGATGATAGTGAAAATACTCTAGGATGGTAGAATGTAGATCTAATCTTCGTGAAAAAAAACCATAGGAGGAACCCTAATCCTATAAGAGGGCCTCATTTATAGAATAATATAAGTCTTAGTTGGACATTATATTGAGATTATGTGAATGTAATTATTGATATTTCTTATCATTCATATGGTTTCCCTATTTACTCCTTTATGCCTACTTGTCAAATTTGCTTATGGAAGATTGACAGGAGAAAGGACTTGGCTTGGAAAGAACCTTAGACTAGAGAAAGCCTTTAGTGAAATGTACCCCAAGGAGAAGGGATTTGAAGCTACCTTATTACACACGTTATGGAACTCTTGATGTAATTCTTTCTTCTTGTAGTAAAATCTACTTTCTTCCCCTCCCACCATATTTAATTGTATTATTTTAATGTTGATTTCCATGCATGTACTTTCATTGGATTATCAACTAAGTTAAAATGTTTCTAACGTGTTTAGTGAGATGGACCTAGGGGTTTTCCATTGTGGAGTATCGAAATGGTTTTTGCTTGTCTTGTGTGCATGTTTTCTTAGATGAATCTAGTCCTCCTCCTATTCCTCCTACTCGAACTCAACATTGGAAGTCTCTTCAAAGATTCATTATAGGTTCTTCTATTTCCTTCCCTCCAAAACCTTAGTCTAGATTATTTCTTTCTTGTTTGCTTAATAGAGTAAAATCCAATTTTGATGTGTTATTCGCCACTAGCAAAGAAATATACTAGTGTGTTATTTCTCACTCTATATCGAAATCCCAATCAATAGAATGGAAACTACATTGGGCAAGAGCTTCTATCCATTTTAGTCTCTTCCTTAGATTGGATTTAAGAATTTATTTGGTTTAGTTTGATCTCTAGGTATTTTTATTTTATTTAATAGTCGTATGTCTGTTCAAGTCCTGTAAAGATCCAATGTTATGATCGCTTTTGTTGGTTCCTTTTTCTCTTAATTTTTCTTGGGTCGTGCATCTATTTTTTCCTTTCTCGCATATTTGCACTAGTTTATGGAGAAATGTTCAGTGGAAGCACTGAAAAACATTGAAAAGTTGGGTGGTGGCATTGAAAAAAACTATCTAAATGTGTGTGGCTCCAAGCTTGTGACATAAATGGCCCCACTTGCATTTTGTCTGCAAAATTTCACTTTTGTCTCTCTATTTCTAACATGGTTGCGCTTCTGTGAAGGTTTTTCTATATGGATTTGTGTTTTTAGTTTGAGTTTTTTAAAAAAAATGGGGATTCTTCTAAATTCTTGGAGTGGATTTTAACTTGTTGCTTATGTTGCCTATTTTTTGTTTATGTTTAATCTTGTGAACACACTTTAAAGGTATTTTATTGATCCATTTTATTGAGGCTCAATAATATGTCATAGGGATGTGTTGGTTTTTCTAGACTTAAAATTAACATTGAAATTTTAGGGAATCGTGAGATTAATTGATTCATTTACCATCTTCATCATATTAATGCTTGTAACATATTGTCTTCAAATAATCCTAGAAGTTTCCTTAGACTTTTAAGTGAATCATGTTCCTTGGTAGTCGTGTGCCCCTCTTAGGCATACACCTAGTAGCACCTTTCCATCTCATACCACACGTATTGTTGTTTTCTTTTGCGGGTAATATAGAAGTTTTCTTGTGTTATAATTTACTTTATGTTTGGTTTTTAGTTAATTTTGAATTCCCTTGAACATATTTTCTTCTTACCTCATTTCTCTCTGTTCTTGTTGTAACCATGCCCTAATAAGAGCTTAACCAAATTACCTTTAAATGCAATGGGGTTAATACAAGGTTTTATTTTGGACTTGATTTAAAATTTTGTAGTTCTTAGCATGTCCTTATGTTGACCAAAATTTGGTCCCCTATATATTCCCGCTCCTGGAATAATTAAAAAAAAAATGATATTGGAAAATGAATATTTTTGAACTATTATATGTTCATTGCATATCCCTCGGTATTAGTTTCGCCATGCATTTCGTGAAATCAAAATCGGAGTCTCCATGACCAAGATACACATACTTATGTCCATAAGTATAATGGAGGTGTTACAAGAAGAAATATGAAAAATGTTCTAAGTCACATGTTCTCTCCTCTCCTTTCCCTGCACCCCTATTCATTCTCCCATTCTATACTTAGTCTTTTTTCCCATTGTCTCATTACTTTCATATTCCCCTTACCATTTTCCACACTTAACCATTTTCCTTTATTCATTTCCACATTCACATTCATTTCCCTTTTCCTTTATTTTCTCATTTCCTTTTATTTTCCTTTCCATATTTCTTTATCCCATTTTTCCATTTCTTTAACCCTTATTTTCCATATACTTCTTTTCATTTTTCATATTTTTCATATTTTTTTCCATATTTCATGTGACCCATTGTATACTTTCCAGACTTGGTTTTATTTACTATGGCGTACCGCAGGTTCGCGGGTTGGTGATATTTCCTAAGAGTATGTGTTATCTCTGCTACCCTCACAATGCACTTTAACTTCTGCCACCTTCATAATGCACCCAACTCTTTTACTACTCTTTACTATGCAACTTCTCCAAAACTTAGCCAAATATATGAGTTACCATGAGTTCACGGGTTCTCGGGTTGGTGATGTTTATTTCATGTTATATGAGTTCACCTGCATTCACGTAAACCCACGAACCCACCATATTATTTTAATAATATTTTTCCTATCCTAAGTTCTATGAGGAACATCTCCAAGTGACACATGGAACTTTATTAACCAATGAGATACATCCACATGGTAGTTAATGGATGGTGCAACATGGCAACTAATTAATGAAGACACGTGGCAACATACAAAAAGTGACACATGGCATGATTTTATTGGATGACATATGGCATATTCTTATGGGAATATTGTTGGCTTACCGAGTGATGACATGTGGCAACATTTGGTTGGGTGAATCATCATTGTTGAATGGGCAGATTGGTGGTTGACTAGGCATACAAAATTATTATTATATTCAACAAATTTCTAAGGGTCGAATCCTCCAAGCTCCATAGTTCCTTCTCTTCTTGTGTTTCTTGCCAAGTATATCAAACACTTGGTTTTATATATCTTAAATAATCTCATATCCCAATGCATGTGGGATAGACTTTCAAACCAAAAAGTTGGATTTTATGAAGGGAAACACGAAATTCATCCAAGGGTCCACATTTTCCCATCAATTTTGATCGACGATGGTTGAGCGTTGATCTTGCAGAGGCCATAACTTGAGCTCTGGGTGTCGGAATCGCGCAAAATTTATACCGTTGGAAAGGTATTTCAACATAGAATATGGTGGTATAGGTTTCAAGTGCTGAAAGTTGATACATTTTTCTCATAAATTAAAATATCAGTCAGATGCATTTTTTAATGGGCCTGCGTGACAACTTGACTTCACAAGCTCATATCTTGGGATCCACGGGATGGATTTAGTCAAAATTTATATAGTTGGAAATATGAGACATGAAGAGCACTTTAGAAGTGGTTTATATGGTTAAAAAGTTGATTTTCACTTCCATAAAATTAAATTGTAGTCGTCCTATTTTAATGATAAATTTTTTAAGTTGTGAAAAAAAAAGTTTATTTTAAAAAAAAATTATTAAAAAGGGAAAGAAATAGTTGAGATGGTTTCTATAACCGTCGATGAAGACAATAAAATCTCAGTGGTAGGAAAATGAAAAATGGGGAGATACCATCATAGTAAGTTTATGCTAATCACATTTCTCTCTCTTTATCAGTTTCTTCATCCAGTTATTCCACCTCTTTCACTAGAAAGGTTTAACCGAAGTCTAATAACTTCTTGTTTTCTTCTTTTTAGGTCTTGTTGTTCTACTTTTTCCCACCATCCTCCTTCTAAGAGCTTATTTATTGTATTTATTTACTTTACGGTCTGCGAGATCCCCAATCCCAGTCTTTAAGACAAACACATTTTAAATTTCAAAGAATATGTAACAGACTATATATTTTTTAGAAATTTCAAGAGAGTTATTTTGGGAACAATCTCAATTGTACTTTGTAACCCTGATTTCATAATATAAAGCATTTGAGGTTTATCTATCATTATCTTTATTTGAGTTTCCCATGTGTCCACTATGTTAAAGTTCTATTATGTTGTGGATCATCTTCTTTTTTATTTTTATGTGATCATAAATCTTTATTTTAAACTATGATGGATGTAAGGAAATTTTGCTTATTTGTTTTTAATGTGTGAAGTGTGTGATTCTTGGTCCTTTCCCAGAAACTTTCTTATAAAATAAAACACATCATTTTCCTTTTATCTTTTTTGCAATCTTTTTACTTATTTGATTATCACGACAGACGTATGCAAAGTCGTACATTTTGAATATCTAGAATCATAA
Organism: Picea engelmannii; assembly: GCA_009831015.1. Lineage (NCBI taxonomy): Eukaryota > Viridiplantae > Streptophyta > Pinopsida > Pinales > Pinaceae > Picea > Picea engelmannii. Next base: position 61,037 of record ML801590.1, read on the forward strand.
GAAAATCTTAAATTAAAGAGAAGTACCACCTCTATAAAAACGTAGGAGGATTTACATCCTCGTGAGGTTTTCGTTTCGGTCCTAACGGATTCAAGTGTCAACACCTTATTACTTATTAATCTCGATGGGTTGGCTCGAGTGGTTGTGTTGTGAATTACAAGCAAGAGGTCACGAGGTCAAGTCCCTGGGTTGGTTGGCTCTATGGATATTGGGCCTCACTTGATGTCCCTGCCAAGTTAGGTTTCCAAAAATGAAACCAATTGTTTTACCTCTTGTAACATCCTCGAAATGAGGTGAAGTACCTAGAGGGTTTCCTAGGATGTGTATTCCATCGAAAAAAATATCCTTGTTACTTACTAGATTATTTGTCTAGTTTTAAAAAGTTATCTATTGATTGGTCATTTCTATGACATTCTAGGTGTGATGTTTATGATTTCACCATTTCAAAGGGAAATAATTTATGAATATTTATGAATATGATCCTTATGATTCTTCCTCTATAAGTATATATGGAAAAATTCAATGTTTTAGATTTGTAATTATATATAGAAGTGTTGAGTGTGGAGAAAGGCCACTAGAAAACCAATCTAATTGGTTAATCTACTTACCAGTATGAATTTCAAAACACTTATTAAAAGTATGGTCAGCTACTCGAACTATCATCTTAAACTCTATATCTAAATGTTGAGGGTGGAAAAAACAATCCCCGCCATGGCTATGAATGCTTGGCTGGTAATGGGGAAAGGTTTATGGAAACCATGGTGAATCCACCAAGGATATGAATGCTTGGATAGGAGTGGAGTTTCACCCAAGAAATCCATCTTTACTACTTTGTGTTGAGTTTTTACTACTTCATTTTGGATTCATTCTTTCTTTACACTAGTATAATCTTCATAGGTCTTCTTGCATAAATATGGAATTGACCAAAGGTTGGATTTTGAGTTCCTATTAAAGAGTTGAGGGTGAAAAACCCCAATGGGACTTGTTGGCGATGGAATTCACTCCTTGATTGCAGCAGGAGCAGAGCTCGACGCCTATCAATTTTTATGTCACGATAGTTTTAATGGGTGATCAAATGGGTAGAGACTCGGGAAGATATCACTCAAACTCAAGGACTAGGTCCGGCATGCGAGGAACAAAGGAGGTCTTGATCTAACTTCAGTCAGTGGGTTGATTTGAAAATGAGCAGGTTGAAGACTTGGTGAGAAGAGTGGACAAACTACCTCAGGCAACAGGCCTTTCAGTAATTTGTAGAAGAAAAACTCTGAATGCGAGATCCTCCAGTTCAGAGCTTCAGGAAACTGAAAGGGGGGACTTGACCGGATTCTCCAATTCCAAGTCGTTCAGTGCTAAGAAAATCTCAGGGACCGATTAGAAACAATGTGACGGTTACAGCGATCAAACTCTACATCATCCTATAACAGTTACAACTCGACTGGATTCTCCAATTCTGAGTCGTTCTAATACAGTGTAAACACATATGCGAAAGAAAAACTAACATTCATAAGACAAGAAGTCTCAAGAGTCCAGACATAACCAAAAAAATAGTGCTTCATTAAATTTTACCACCGGGAGCCTTGCTCAACCATCGATGCTTTACAAAATACAAAGACTGAGTCTATATACTCAGAAAATTCACCTAACAGCGGCGTGCTCAGTCATCCATGGCTTGGTGTCCTTTCAGCCGAATTCGGATGGGTATTCTTTGTCAGATGACACCTTAACTGCGCATGGCTCCTACAGGAGGAGTAGCTGAGCCATTAAGTGTCAGGATAGCGTGTGCAGACTTCCTCTGGCTGGTCGAAGACTCGACATGGCTTCTTTAGAAAAATGGGTACACAGGACCCTCTCGAGCAGACCGCCTGCCAAATTATCCATACTTTGCACTTAATGCCTGAGGAGAGGTTTCAACCACCCCTTCTCGTCTTCATTTACTCCAGGTGAAAACCAGGATCAAGGTCAGATCAGATGGCGCATGGAGATCATGATGATCCTTTCAGCAACTAGACTCGATGCCTTTGGCCCCTTTTTCATGGCTCCTTTCTTTCCCAAGTGACCATGGGCTGCGACCCTGTGTCTATTCCCAAAACGATTTCGGTGTTTGCAAATGAAAGGAGTTAATCCTTGATTATTCATATCTACGATGAGCGAAACGCTGAGATGGCCTAATTGAGCGCCACGCATCCCTCTCAGATCTGATGGCCCTGAACTTACTTGGTGATGCTACGGGCCCGGGTCCTGGATGCTCCCAGCACCTCGCGCATCAAGAATATAACAGGCTATTCTTTTGTATTTCGAAGTCACGATGGGCGAAAAGGAGAGGAGCCTAATCGCACGCCGGGTGTCTCCTATGGATGAACGGTTGAGGTTGCTTCGTGATACTGCAGGCCCGCCTCTGGGCACTTTCAGCACTCCGGAGTTTGGGGTTTCAAGATGTGAGATGATGAGGGACTTTCACCCTTCAAACTCCCGACTGCCGATATGCCGACTAGATCTCGCACTATGTGTCATGGGATCGGACGACCCAGATTCAGTCTCAGCATAAAGCCGCTTTCTTTGACGTTATACATCGGTCAACTTGCTAGCCCCGATATTCCGATGACCGTTGATCTGCTCTTATGGATGGATCTGGGCTGCTGACATCGTAATTCCACACGCCCGCTTTATTGGAAGCCTCAAAACAAGATTTTTTCCATGCTACGCTCATGTGACTTGCAGACCCGAATACTTTTGCGCCTAGAACAAGAAATGTCGCTAACAGGACTATAAACCCATAACTCGTACTGGGGTAATGCTTGTAAAATTGGAAGAATAATCTATTACAAGCCAAGTTTATTTAAAATAAAAAAATATGAATTATGATTGTCATGAACATGTAACTCGTTGATGGGAAGGGGCTATAAAAAAGAATTATTACGATGACCATGCTAGAAGTTTTCTAATAATAGGTAAACCATATGTATGCCTTGTGTTCATTATTGTATGGAATTCATTTACAAGCAATGCAAACTTTTTTTCACATTTCAACTTTCTATTCTCATTTATTAATCCCTATCAAAGGTCAAGACTTTAGCAATCGATTCGTCATTGACCATCAATTAGTTGGAGTTTGACTACTAATATCTTCCAATTGTCTAATGTTGTACATAGGAGAAACAAAATAATTATTTTTGTAATATTTAAATTGTTTTTTATAAGAAATGTTATTGGTTATTAAGTTCATAATCTTATTGCCACAGATCTCTCACGTAATGTAATTTAACCTAAGTTTTTAACATGTTCGAAGTCTTATTGAATTACATTCTTAGTTAACCTATACTTTATGCACCTCTATCTAGGGTCTTTAAATATATGACTCTGATTGAAAATGATCATTTTGTTAGAATGTTGCATTGGCTAATTTCTTTAGGGAGCACCACTTATGTTAGGAATTTGATGTAATCTGACAAATGATCATTTTTCTTCAAAAGTATTGAGCTTCATTAAAACAAGCATGTCCGCCTCCACTTTCTTGACAGTAGTGCATCCACCGCCTCTCAAGGCATCCACCTCCTTGACAATAGTGAGTCCATCACCTCTAAATTTCCTTGAGAGCATTGAGTCACAACAATAGGGAAAGCTTCAATAATACTCATGACCTTGGTGACCAAATCAAATTTTCATATTCAGTTTATTGGAGGAAGAAAATGGCAATACACATGTTGTTGAAACCATATTGGAGCTATGAAAATGTATTGTACAACTGTAAGTCATTTAGTTAGTCATTAAATCAAAGCTTTGTCTCTCTTTACTCTATATCAAAAAACTGAATTTATCTTACCAAACTCTATATGAAAAAAACTGAATTTAGCTTACCAAACAAAGTTGAGTTGCTTGTTGTTACTTCTGCTTTAGCTACTATGAGTATATCAGCAACGTCTATGTCTTCCTGACCAAGTACATAAGTAAACTCATTGCCCAAGTACATAAGTAAACTCATTCTTTTGCAGCTTGAATGAACCCACATCAACCCATTTACTTCAAATAGAACACACAGATCGATTTTCAAAACAAAGGCTCACCCATAATTATTTAATGAAGAGACATGTAATCCAATACAGAAAGACTGTATTTTCTCTCTGTAACAACCAAAACTAAGGATAACATCGGTCATCATCATTTTTATGACTGCCTGTACCATTCAAAATAGATCATATCACTATGGAGATAAAAAAAAATGACATCATATTTATTTTGTATACAACCACACCATGGGTAGAATCAACATGAGAAAGCAACACAAGTATGGTAATGGACTATACTTTCTGAAATGCTCAAAATATCATATGGAGTGGACGGTATAAGATTTTCAGAATACCAAGGTGGGTTGTACCATCTTTGTAGGGTTGTTGTAAAAGTAATTAACAAAATCGAACTTCTCCCTGCAATTCCACAATGTAGGCCTTGTCGCCTGGAAAATTTGTTGGTCCTGTTATGCAAATCAAATCTATTATCATACTATAAGTTATAGGATCAACTGGTGACTAGGATATTATTTGTCTCTAGTGTTTTT
>ML801590.1:66260-83628 GCA_009831015.1 Picea engelmannii
GATTTGCTTTTAACCGAGGGGGTCCAGAATCGATGATAAGACTTGCGCACATCTAGACATCTCTGGATCGAGCACTCAAATCAACGGTCAATATTGGATTCTGGACCCCCGCATCCATTTTTCCTTTAATGGAGGGGGTGGGGGGGGTCCGGAATGAGTGATAAAAGGAACGCAAAGATCTGCGGCAAGGGATCAGGCGCGTAGATCAACGGCCCAAAATTAATTTCAGACCCCCCCGGATGATTTGCTTTTAACCGAAGGGGGGAATCCGGAATGGAATCTTCCCTCTGGCGGGCCCCTCTTTGTATGACTGTTGTCAGTCCCTACCCACCTTTTGTACATGGAAAGCCCCTTATTATGACTTTTACCTCCAATCGACAGCCTCCACGTCTTCCATCCGTATCCCTCGGCCACCGTCACCCGCCATCTCATCCTCAAGTGATTCGTTGTCCATTTATTACTGGATAACCTATCCATTATCCAGCTGACCTGTCTCCCGCACCCAACCGACCCCAGTTTAAATAAAACTACCGGTATTCCCCTTATTTTCGCTATTCACCCATCGCACCAGATAAATTCACCTCTTACTCCTTCGTTAATTTTCGTCGTCCTCATCCACAGTCAGTCACCCCCACTAATGTCGTGTTTTATTGCAGGTATTGTTGTAGAGATGGCGCCAAAATCCAAACAAGCAGAAGAAGAGGAGAATCTATTTCTCCCACCTCCTGTCGACCTGGACAAGATCCCACTGGTTGACAAAGACCGATTAATCGCTGATACCAAATGCGATTTTTATTTCTCGGACCTCCAGTCATGGCTCAGGGAAGTTTTCCTGGACCAAAGTGATGAAATTGGACTCTGGGAGTCCAATTTACCCCTCTACCTCTTTCCCCAAATCCACCATTTTCCTGAGTTCGCTCTTAAGTGTCAAGCTCACTATATCCCAGAACAAAGAGCTGTCATTTACTCATGCGGAGAGATCTTGTTCCTCATCATGCCCAAATCCATAGACCAGATGATGCAAATTCCCCGAGCTGACTCTGCATCTCCCTTCAACCTGGAAATTCTTACTGAATTATACCAGAAAATGACATTTCCCCAAAGAGCTCAAATATTCGACCTCTTCCTACCCCCATCCGCTCAATTCCCCTCCACAAATCCTCCTTATTCGTCTTCCATGTTCTCCACCAAGGGAAACTAGGTCATCTCATCCCTTTGTGCTTTATTAGGATATTATTCTGACTAGTGGGTAGATGAACCCATTCTGGGTTTTTTATCCATTTTTTCTACCGACGAAAAACCCACCATCCAGTTTGATTTCAGCACATTTTTGGCAGACAATATTCACGAAGAGTTCGTGAATTTCGGCACTGAAGGCATGTTTAGATATTCATCGATACTAGCATATTTGTTCGTCTTCTTCCAAGCGGAAAAATTCGGCTTTTCCATGCAGAAGATGGATGGAGATGGTAGACCTCAGGCAGTCACTGCATGGACCTCCTTGCTCAAGCACAACTCCAAGGAGTTCATCGACCAGTTCTACCACCCTGTGGTAAGCATGCTAGGTGGTAGGCCCGAGCCTCGAATAAATGACGAAGTCCAAAGAATCTTGCATCTCTTGGACAACACAAAGACCGGGGATTGGTACTTATATAAAGATCACACTGAGATCAGAGTATACAGGTGCGATTTGGCACCGTATAAGCTGCCCAAGTATTTTTCTGTCTGAATCTTTTCTCTAGAATATATAAGGCAGATTATGAATTCAGATGATATCCATTTTGTATCATTGAAGAAAAAGCAGCATCTTAGAATCAAGGGGCAGATTGGCTCCTTCATTTGCAACAGTCGTGGCGCTGGGGAAGAAGCACACCAAATGCTAAGAGAAATGAATTTCTCCCTGAGTTTCCAATGGCATTATGATCCATGTGGGACCATCTCAGAGATGAGGGTGAAGAACAAAAACATCCCTTACGTTCATGTGTCTAGGCCTGAAATTGAGAAGTTCGTAAATCAGACAGCCTGGGAGCCTAACACATAGATTGAAGTAGAACAGCAGGATCCCCCTGCCACGGTATCACAAACAGCAATGCCACAGGTCCCAAAGGAAAAAAGGCCTTGACAATATTTATCTCCGCCTGTCACGGAGGTATTGTCCGAAGAGTTCCAGCTGCACACTAAGAGGCCCAAAACAATTTCAGTTCCTGGCCCGACTGGAGAAAAAGAAGCCCCGCCTACCACAGTGACCAAGTTTGTTATTCCACCCTTCAGTTCAAGCCTCCATAAGGCCATAACCTCAGCAGCGATGAAGAAATATACAGATCATCCATTGACCACTCAGCCAGGCAAGGGGGGACCGAAGTTGAGTATATTCGAGAAGTATGAGCTGATAAAGAAAAAGAAACAGACCCCTACCAGCAGTACTTGTGCTCATTTTTGGAAGCAGATGTCAACTACGCAGCATAGGTTATTGTCTGCATTTGACACAGAAAAGGGCAGGATGCACATGGCATTCCTCCAGGCACAGGTACCAGACCCCAAGGCGATCACCGACTACAAAAGGGCCACCTTCAAGTTCCAGACAAAGGACGTGCATCCAGCCGATCAAATGGATCTGCACAAGCAGACAGGGGAAATGGTTTTCTACACTCTGGCACATGCTTCTGCAGCTGCGTCGAAATTGCAGGTGTCCCTGAACAATGTTCAAACACAATTAAATATGGAGAAGATATCATTTTTTGCCAAGGACAATAGGATCAAGACTTTGGAGGAACTGGTCCTCAAGATCAGTTATGATCCTTCAAAGGTGAAAGAAGCAGAGGAAATGATAAAGAAGAATAATGTTGATATAGCATCCTTGAGGAAACAACTGAATCTCTCACCCATAGAGGATTCACAAGCGAAGGAGATAGCAGAGAAAGAAGGCGAGAAGGATGAAATTCTAAAGCTGCTCATGTAGCAGAATGCACAACTTAAAGAAATGAAAGCTGAGATGGAGAAACTGTTAAAAGAGAAAGAGAAACTGAAGCCAATGGAAGTCATTCCATTGAGTGTTATCCCAATTGCAGGAGTGAGCACAGCGTCAGTGACAGTAGTCCCGTCCATGACTCCATTGACATCTCAGGAGAAGACAGTCGATCTGGCTGAGTTCATGGAAAAGATGAACCTACATGAGACAGAGATCAGCAGGCTAAAAAAGGATATTGAGAACCTGCAGGAACTCAAATCTTCCTTCCAGACCAGCCTATCCAAGGAAAAGCAGGTGACAGAGTAGCGCAAGCAGGAGCTACAGCAGCTCCGGAAACAAACAGTGGCAGGAAAGACATTGGTCGAGGTTAAAGAGAGTGTATGGAAAGACATCAATAAGTCCATGAATGAGATATGGCCCATGATCCAGATCATGTTTGAGAAGAATGAGTTGGTCCAGAGGAGAAAACAAGCCATTGAGAAGATCATAGTAGAATTGGGATATAGGCCAACACAGACAAACGAGATCATCAAGTTCCTCAATTCTAAGACCAGGGAAGAGTTGGAAGAGCTGAATATTGAAGACAAAACAGAGACCATCCTTGAGGTCAAAAGAGTTTTGAACAAGAGAGGACTAATGCTTCAGCTGGAAGAAAAGGTTCAGGCCATGGACCAGGGGGTACAAAGGTTCTTCAGTAAGATTGAGGCTCTCCAGAAGAAAGGTCTACCTGGTCTGAATGTTATTAATGATAAACTGATGACACTCCCAGATTACAAGAAGAGATTGGCTGATGTGTCTAAGGACAGTTCAAAGTTTGCAGGGATTCAAGGGAGCATCACCGGTAAGCAATTTATGGATGCCCTTCAGTGGGACATCAGCATCCAACACGAGATTCGATACATCTTCCTCACCAAGCCCACATTCGCCAAGTACACAGAGATGGACGAAGTGTATCGAAGACTGCTCAAAGTCAACGTTCCCAGTCATCTTAGATGGGGGGAACTCTGCGATCTGATTGATTAGCAGATGAGCTATCCCCAGTCTAGTCATTCATCCAGTCAGATGAGGTCGTGCAGAGGCTTCATCAACGGTCTACCCAGAAATCAGCGTGCAGTTATACCATGTCATCAAGTAGTTCCTAGATTTAGGAAATTTGTTAAATTAGTTAGGCTAAAAATAGATTTATCACGTCCTAGTCATTTATGACAGGAACGTTTGTAATTTGAGTTATAAATACTTCACCTTTCAAGGTATTGAGGGTTGTTGATCTTCACACCCTGACGCTATCAGACTGTAATCTTTTTGAAGAGATCTTCCATTAATAAAAAGGAGGCACTTTTACAGGATTCTTGCGTGTACTCACTATCGACGTTTTTCTCTCTAAGTTGAATGTTATTATCGTTCTGTTATCATATTGTTTTCTACATCTAATATTTAAGAGTAATGAATGCTACAGGATTTATCTCGTAAACCCTGTTTCTGACTCGAAATATTTTAATGTTCTATCTTCTGGTGTTTTCAATAAAGAAATTCTTAACTGCTTCTTTACTGAAATTATCTTTCTCATCTTTTCTGTTGTTCATCATTTAAGCTATTAAAATATCCAGTGATTATATTATCTCGCCCTGCGAAAGTTTTCCCTTTGCGTTTCTGGTTTGTATTTCATATTTTATCAAAACACATACCCCATAGCCCAATGGATGTGTAGATTGTCTCAACCAATTCGGAATAAACACTTTGACAACAAAACCCAACTTATTTATTTACCTAGCCTAATATTCGATATTTGAAACATAGCTAAATCTTATAGAGATATCCCTCTCTGAAGTTGGAAGGGCTAGATCCCAGCTTCAAAAGTGATTGGATAAAGTTAAATTTTGTAGATTTCTTCTGCTATCAACCTCTAGGAAATTTACCAAGTGCTAACATAGTGGCGACTCCATTGGGGACAGAATATAAAATTTATAATTTCACGTTTTCTTTTCCCTAAAAAGAAAGTTAGTTCCTGAAAGATTTCAAATTTTGAGAAGAAAGTGATGTATAGAGGTTGATTAAACTTTGTACGTATTATCTTCGGACTCATAAAACTAAAAAGTACATATATAAAAAATAAAAAAGAAGTTTTGGCTCCCAAGAAAGTTTATACTCGATCCCATCCAGACCCAGAACCTGCGATAGTGACAGATAACCTCGAACAATTACTCCAGAAAAGGACCATAGCTGAAGGCTCAGTGAGTCATACTCCCTTGCATAAGTCCCTTTCCTTTCCAGGGAAACTGGTTACCTTTCAAAACCCTAACTCTGACCCTTTCTCCCAACAAAGCCTAGTTAGAACACAGTCCGATAGTTTCGTGACTGAAATCTTTTTTGACCCAACTGTTTTGCAACCTCAAACCCCCGAAGTTCTGTCTCCCACTGCTAAACTGCAAATCACTCACTCGATGCTATCCAGTCCCTCCTCATCCGCAACCTCACTGATCATCCAGCCTGCTATCCCACCTCCTCCACACATCATGGTTGTTAGATATGCTCCCTTGGTGTTGGCTGCCCCTCTTCATGCCATGCCCCAAGACTATCAAACTAGACTTCCATGGTTTGATGCAGCAGGACCTTTGAGTGCACAACAGCACATAGATAAAATGAATGATTATTTTGATCTGCATGAAGTAGATGAAGTTGACGTTCAAATGAGACTGTTTGCCCAAAGTTTGACAGGTGACATCAAAAAATGGTACAAAGGTTTACGCGCTGCCTCCGTCCTTGACCTTACCGCATTCCAAAGGAGTTTTCTGGACAGATGGGAGGTAAAGAAAAACCCTCTCCAAATATTGTCAGAATACGAAAGTATTAAAAGGACTCAAGGTGAGACAGTGCAAGATTACTGCACTCGTTTCAATAACCTGTACAACGCAATCCCAACTGAAATCAAACCTCCACAGGGTTTGGCCTTGATAAAATTCCCCGATGGTTTTGATGCTGACATGTCATACCAACTAAGGGAAAGAAATTCTACCACCCTGGAAGACATGCAGAAAAGTGCAATAAGTGTGGAGGCCAATTTACTGGCAAAAAGGGCACAACAGAGGTCAGAAAGGAGAGTCACAATTAAAGAGGAACCTTCCACATCAACCTCAGATTCCAAATTGGATTCTTTGGCCAGAGCAATGGAAATAATGATGGAAAGACTTACTGTGTCAGACAGAAATCCTCCAAGACACAACCCACCTGCTCCTCAGGTTCGGAATCCTAACTTCAGGAGAAACCCTCCTCAAATCAGACAGAGAGATCCTAGGGATCAAAGAGAGTAGAGAGGTCTCGATCAGCAGATCAGACCTTCCCTGTAAGAAAATTATGCTGATGAAGGGGAGGAAGTGATTGAGGAATTAAAGGATACTCACATAAATCTCATGGGTATTCACGATAACGAAGCTATTTTCCTTACCCAAGAAGAGCAAGAACTTCTTCTTCTCAATCAAACAAAGGTAAGTGAAGAAGTCGAAGATGCAGAACAACAGGCATTCGAAAATGCCATTTTGGATGTACATCGGCAGTATAATCTGCGGAGTAAAAAGATAGAAGGGAGTTCCCCACAAAAGACGATTGAAATGAAGAAGGTGACCGAAACCAAGAAGACCTCTGAGCCATCTGTCGAGAAGATTCCTGAGCAGAGTACTGTCGAAGCTCCTGCGAAGAGAAACCTTACTATTCTAAAAAGATCGTCACAGCCCGAGGTTTCACCTGTTGACCCACCAAGTACTTCTAGCCAGAAGAGCGCGGTGGACAAACCAGAATTGATGAGCCAAGGAAGAGCTCCTACACCCTTTAGCCTTGAGGGGGAATTAGCCAAAGTAAAAATTCCCATCCCACTTTCAGAGTTGATGAACAAAGATGTTTATCATTCACAGGTGATCAAAGCACTGAGCATTGAACCTGACATAGGCACGAAGGCCTTAACCATTGGATCAGAAAATCATTCAGACACTGTGAACCTTACTGATGATCAACCCGAACTTTTGTTCGGACCTGAAGTAGATGGTCGAGAGGATACTGGGGAGGTTGCTCCTTTTTACATCAGTCTAAACATACATGACCTGATATTGCACAATGCTATGCTGGATTCGGGTGCTTCCCACAATCTGATGCCTAAAGCAGTAATGGAGAAACTGGGACTGGAGGTCAACAGACCTTACAAGGATTTACACTCATTTGACTCCAGTAAAGTTAGGTGTATTGGTTTGATCAAGGACCTATGTATCACCCTGGTTCAGATTCCTGCAAAGAGCATGGTAATGGATGTGGTAGTTGCTGACATCCCTCCAAAGTACGGAATGTTGCTCTCTCGGTCTTGGGGGGCCAAGCTGAGAGGTACCCTGTAGCTAGATATGTCTTATGCCACTATCCCTATTTTTGGGCAACAAAGAAGGCTATACAGAGAAACATTGATGAAATACATGGTCAGTAGCCAGGAAAAACCGCACAACTATCCTCTTTACTCTGCACACTCCGACTTGGATTCTTTTATCTTGTACACTGATGGGGACACAGGAGGAAAAGATATTCAGCTGGCAGAAGATACATCTAGTCAGGATGAAGGCCAAGAAACCATTCAGGTAGCAAAGATGAAAAACGTAATAACTGAAGAGCTACCGGCAGATTTCTGGAGCATGGATTTTGATGGAGCAGTGAGAAAAGAAGGAGCTGGAGTAGGAGTTTGGCTGCACAATCACAGAAACAGGTATTAAGAAAACCATTCTTACAAGTTAAATTTCCAATGCACTAACAATATTGCCGAGTATGAAGCCTTGATGCTCGGTCTGAAGCTTTTGAAAAAAGTTGGTGCTAAACAGATTATGGTAAGAGGTGACTCTGAGTTGATAATCATGCAAATCAAAGGTGAGTACACTGCGAAACACCCACGTCTTAGAGCCTATAGGAATGTTGTTCTTGATGCCCTTAGATGTTTCACTGAAGTTGACTTGCAGGTGATGCCGAGGGGACAAAACATTCTGGCGGACGTTTTAGCCACGTCAGCAACCACATGTAAGATTTCTTTCCGCCCGACTCGCCCATACATTGTTGAGGTGAAATGCAGACCAACCGTTCCCGACAATATCAGGTACTGGAAAGTGTTTGGTAATGATGATCAAATAGAAGACTTTTTGCAGTGTAAAAACGATTTTGAATGTACAAATATAGATTTAGAGAATGAAGATGAAAATGTAAATAGATCTGATTTTGAAATTGATAGTGTAAATAGCGTAGATTCAGGAGAATTAGGCGATGACGAAATGGATGCCGATGTTTTACATTTGAAAAGCAATGTTTTGCCTAGGGGCCTAGTTCCTTTAGAGGACTTGTTCGATTTTAATGACGTAGCCAAAAAACCGAAAATTGAAGCACATGAGCAAGAGGTGGAAGATTGCAATATAGGGACTGAAGAAAAACCCAGGATAGTCAAATTGTCCAAATCACTGCCCCCTGAGAAAAAACTCAAGTACATTGAGCTATTCAAAGAATATTCAGATGTCTTTTCCTGGGGTTATGAGGATTTGAAAGTTTATGATACCAGCATCATACAGCACAGGATTCCACTAAAAGAAGACCAAAACCCATTTAGACAGAAACTTAGGAGGATAAATCCCAAGTTACTCCCTCTGGTATAAAAGGAAATCAAAAAAATGTACGATGCCAAAATAATAGTCCCGTTGCGTTTTTCCAAATGGGTCTCTAATTTGGTCCCTACGCGTAAGAAATCTGGGGAAATCAGACTTTGCATAGACTTTCAAAATCTGAATAAGGCCTCCCTGAAGGATAATTACCCCTTGCCCAAAATGGAACACATCCTACAAAGGGTGGTCGGATCCAGTCGGATATCTTTACTAGACGGTTTCTCGAGTTACAATCAGGTCCTAGTTCACCCGGATGACCAAGACAAAACCGCTTTCACCACACCATGGGGCACTTTCATGTATGTGAAAATTCATTTTGGTCTGATGAACGCAGGAGCCACTTTCCAGAGAGCGATGGACATCGCCTTCGTAGAAGAATCGGGTAAGTTTATTGTCGTCTATTTAGATGATGTGACTGTGTTCTCCTGATCTGATGATGAACACCTGCGACATCTTAGACGAGTCTTCGAGAAATGTAGAAGGTTTGGGATTTCTTTAAATCCTAAGAAAATATTTTTCGGGCTAGAGGAAGGCAAACTGCTAGGACATATCATCTCCAAGGATGGAATCAAAATAGACCCCAGCAGAATTGAAGCCATACAAAAATTAGAACACCCAAGAAACCTTAAAGAATTACAATCTTTTATCGGGAGAATAAACTTTCTATGAAGATTCATTCCCAATCTGGCCGAGCTCCTTAGAAACATTACAAATATGCTAAAAAAGGATGTGAAAATAAAATGGAACTCTGAGTCCAGACAGTCTTTCGAACAAGTCAAACGAGCACTCACAGAGGCCCCTGTCTTAATCAGTCCTGATGTTACTAAGGATTTTTATCTTTTTTCTTTCGCTTCCGAACATACTATAGTAGCGGTCTTACTACAAAAGAACAGTGAGGGGTATGAACAGCCCATAGCTTTCTTTAGTAAGGCATTAAGAGACGCTGCTCTGAATTACAAGATAATGGAGAAACAAGCTTTTGCTTTGGTGAAAGCCATAAAAGACTTTAGGGTCTACATTCTCCATTCTCACACCATAGCATATGTTCCAAATGTGGTAGTAAAGGACATCTTGACACAGGACAATCTGGATGGAAGAAGAGGCAAATGGATTGTTGTCATCCTAGAATACGACATAGAGATTAAGCCTACGAAACTAATCAAAGGTCAAGGCCTTGCTAAATTAATGGTTGAATCTAACTTTCATGCTCTTGACATTAATTTTTTTGTTGCAACAGATGAACAAGGCGAGATGGCGACTCCAAGTGTGAGAGAGGTATTTCTCAACTCTCCATGGTACATAGACCTTATATTCGTTTTGCAAAATTTACAAGCTCCCCCTGGTTTGACTAAGACTAAAGATAGATTTTTAAAGTTGAAAGCATTAAAATTCTGTATTTTAGAAGGAAATTTGTATTGGAAAGATCCGGGAGGCATTCTGTTAAATTGTTTATTGAAAGATGAAGCTAACAAAGTGTTACAAGAGTTTCATGCAGGAGAATGTGGTGGCCATCTGAACTGGAAGGTCACAGCCAACAAAATTCTCAGGGCTGGTTTCTATTGGCCCTCCCTTTTCGTTGATGTACATCATAAAGTGACTGCCTGCCATAAATGTCAGTTGTTTGAAGGAAAAAGGAAACTCCTTTCCCTCCCCCTGAAACCCATCTCAGTTGAAGCCCCCTTCCAGCAATGGGGACTGGACTTCATTGGAGAAATACACCCCCCTTCTTCAGGCCAGCACAGGTGGATTCTCACTGCCACCGATTATTTTACCAAATGGATCGAAGCAGTACCAAGCAGGCAAGCAACTAACTCTGTTATTATCAAATTCCTTGAAAATAATATCTTGTCTCGCTTTGGATGTCCTAGAAAGCTTATAACTGACAATGCAGCTGCTTTTCGGTAGAAGAAGCTCATAGATTTCTGCAACCAATATCACATTGGTTTGGGGCATTCCACAGCTTACTACCCTTAGGGGAATGGGCTGGCAGAATCTTCAAAAAAAACCTTGGTAAATATCATCAAGAAAACATTGCAGGAAAACAAGAAATCATGGCACAACAAGTTGGTGTTTTCCTTGTGGGCTGACAGACTGACCACCAAGAGGTCAATTGGTATGTCACCATACCAGTTGGTCTATGGCACAGAAGCGGTTTTCCCCACTTCCTTAGGAGTCCCTGTCATGAAGTTGCTTCAAGAAGTACAAGCTGAGCCAAATGACTCACAGAGAAGAATCAACCAGATGATCCATTTGCAGCAATCTAGAGAAGACGTTTTCAACAAGACTCAGGTAATCCAAGAAAGCATCAAGAAGATTTTTGACAAAAGAACCAAGGAAGATGATTTTGAGTTAGGAGATTTGGTGTTGAGATGGGACGCCAGAAATGAAGACAAGGGAAAGCATGGAAAATTTGACAATCTATGGAGAGGTCCATACATGATTCAAGCATTCAGGGGGAACAATGTTTTTTTGTTGAACAATGCTGATGGGACAGATCTGCCAGGAGGACCTGTAAATGGCAGAATGTTGAAGCATTATGTGCCACCTCAGTAGAAGATCGAGTTCCACTCACCATTGTACATGCCATTTTTATTTTTTCACCTGCATTTTCTAAGCGAATAACATTAGTCAGTTGGTTGAAGCCCGAAGAGAAGGCCCTAAGCTGCTGACCACTATTCTTCCAATTTTTTAGAATAAAACCAATCGATCAACGAAGGCTACTAAGTAGAAGTTTTCAGAACCAGGATTCTTGGCACTTCACAGGGCAAGTACCATCCCCAGGTGGAGCCGTTGTTATCATCCTATAAGTTATAGGATCAACTAGTGATTGGGATATTATCTGTCTCTAGTGTTTTTTTTGACAAACGATATTTCATTCTGCAAATAATTTGAAAAAGAAAAAAGAAAGAAAAAGAAAAAAGAAAGAAAAAGAAAAAAGAAAGAAAAAGAAAAAAGAAAGAAAAAGAAAAAAGAAAGAAAAAGAAAAAGAAAGAAAAGAAAAAGAAAAAGAGGCCATAAAAAGAATTTCAATAAAAGCCCCATGCAATAATAGTAACTTGGTCCATACCTTTCAAGCATGGCCAAGTTCCTTTTAAATTGATGTTGATAGGGTAGTGAATGAATTTGGCTAAACAATTTAATCTTAGCCAAAGTGTCTAGGTATATTAGTGAATAAATCTGGCCAGACTGTCTAATCTTGGCCAGATAGCCCCAGAGTAGAGTAAATTCTTAACCCAACAGTCTAATCTGGGTTAACTGTCATAGGAAACTAGGTTAGAACATAGGTTAATTTCATTGTTGCTTCATTTCAATAAGAACCATTTTGATGTAAGAGGGGCACCATGTTTTCATATGTTTAAAAAAAAAAAAAAAAAACCGTTTGCCTAACCCATTGGTGGTGTCTACTTGGAAAACCTTGGAAAAACCCATAAAAAGCGTTTATCCTAAGTTTTTCCCAGTGCATGTGTTTACCACTCCTCACTTATGCTCCCCACATTTCAATGGTCCTGATCGTGGCGTCCAGATCTATGGTGTACAGAGCATTCTGGACCCCCCCAACCAATCTGCTTTTAATCGGGGGGGTCTGGAATCGATGATAAGACTTGCGCACATCTGGACGGCTCTGGATCGAGCGCTCAAATCAACGGTCAATATTGGATTCCGGACCCCCCCATCCGTTATGCCTTTAATGGAGGGGGGGGTCCGGAATGAGTGATAAAAGGTGTGCAAAGATCTGCGACCAGGGATTAGGCGCATAGATCAACGGCCCAAAATGAATTTCGGACCCCCCTGGATGATCTGCTTTTAACCAAAGGGGGGGGGTCCATAATGGAATCTTCCCTCTGGCGGGCCGCTCTTTGTATGCGGCATCATTTTAATGGCCCCAAGGTCCATCACCACCTGCTGCCTGACTTACCATCGTCACCACTGGATGTCACCTTCCACTTTTCCCGAGTTAGTCACATCCCATAACTGTTGTCAGTCCCTACCCCCCGTTTGTACATGGCAAGCCCCTTATTATGACTTTTACCTCCAATCAAGAGCCTCCACGTCTTCCATCCATATCCCTCGGCCACCGTCACCCGCCATCTCATCCTCAAGTGATCTGTTGGCCATTTATTACTAGATAACCTATCTGTTATCCAGCTGACCTGTCTCCCGCGCCCAACTGACCCCAGTTTAAATAAAACTATCGTTATTCACCTTATTTTCATTATTCACCCATCACACCAGACAAATTCACCTCTTACTCCTTCATTACTTTTCGTCGCCCTCATCCACAGTCAGTCGCCCCAACTAACGTCATGTTTTATTGCAGGTACTATTGCACAGATGGCGCCAAAATCCAAACAAGCAGAAGGAGAGGAGAATCTGTTTCTCCCGCCTCCTATCAACCTGGACAAGATCCCACTAGTCAACAAAGACCGATTAATCATTGATACCAAATGCGATTTTGATTTCTCGGACCTCCAGTCATGGCTCAGGGAAGTTTTCCTGGACCAAAGTGATGAAATTGGACTCTGGGAGTCCAATTTACCCCTCTACCTCTTTCCCCAAATCCACCATTTTCTCGAGTTCACTCTTAAGTGTCAAGCTCACTATATCCTAGAACAAAGAGCCGTCATTTCCTCATCCGGAGAGATCCTGTTCCTCATCACGCCCGAATCCATAGAACAGATGTTGAAAATTCCCTGAGCCGACTCTGCGTCTCCCTTCAACCTAGAAATTCTTACTGAATTATACCAGAAAATGACATTTCCCCAAAGAGCTCAAATATTTGAGCTCTTCCTACCCCCATCTGCTCAATTCCCCTCCACAAATCCTCCTTATTCGTCTTCCATGTTCTCCACCAAGGGAAACTAGGTCATCTCATCCCTTTGTGCTTTATTAGGATATTATTCTGACCAGTGGATAGATGAACCCATTCTGGGTTTTTTATCCATCTTTTCTACCAACGAAAAACCCACCACCCAGTTTGATTTCAGCACATTTTTGGCAGAAAATATTCACGAATAGTTCATGAATTTCGGCACTGAAGGCATGTTTAGATATTCATCGATACTAGCATATTTGTTCGTCTTCTTCCAGGCAGATAAATTCGTCTTTTCCATGCAGAAGATGGATGGAGATGGTAGACCTCAGGCAGTCACTGCATGGACCTCCTTGCTCAAGCACAACTCCACCGAGTTTAGCTCCAAGGAGTTCATCGACCAGTTCTACCACCCTGTGGTAAGCATGCTAGGTGGCAGGCCCGAGCCTCGAATAAATGACGAAGTCCAGAGAATCCTGCATCTCTTGGACAACATAAAGATCGGGGATTGGTACTTATATAAATATCACACTGATATCAGAGCATACGGGTGTGAGTTGGCACCGTATAAGCTACCCAAGTATCTGCCTGTCTGAATCTTTGCTCTAGAATATATAAGGCAGATTATGAATTCAGATGATATCCATTTTTGTATCATTGAAGAAAAAGCAGCAACTTAGAATCAAGGGGCAGATTAGATCCTTCATTTACAACATTCATGGCACTGGGGAAGAAGCAGAGCAGATGCTGAGAGAAATGAAGTTCTCCCTGAGTTTCCCATGGCATTATGATCCATGTGGGACCATCTCAGAGATGAGGGTGAAGAATAAAAACATCCCTTACGTTCATGTGTCTAGGCCTGAAATTGAGAAGTTTGTAAATCAGACAGCCTGGGAGCCTAACACACTGATTGAAGTAGAACAATAGGATCCCCCTACCACAGTATCACAAACAGAAACACCACAGGTCTCGAAGGAAAAAAGGCCTCGACAAGATTTATCTCCACCTGTCACAGAGGTATCATCCGAAGAGTTCCAACTGCACACTAAGAGGCCCAAAACAATTTCAGTTCCTGGCCCGACTGGAGAAAAAGAAGCCCCACCTACCACAGTGACCAAGTCTATTATTCCACCCTTCGATTCGAGCCTCCATAAGGCCATAACCTCGGCAGCGATGGAAAAATCTACAAATCCTCCATTGACCACTCAGCCAGGCAAGGGGGGACTGAAGCTGAGTATATTCGAGAAGTATGAGTTGATAAAGAAAAAGAACCAGACCCTTACCAGCAGTACTTGTGCTCAGTTTTGGAAGCAGACGTCAACTGCGCAGCATAGGCTGTTGTCTGCATTTGACACAGAAAAGGGCAGGATGCACATGGCATTCCTCTAGGCACAGGTACCAGACCCCAAGGCGATCACCGACTACAAGAGGGCCACCTTCGAGTTCCAGACGAAGGACGTGCATCCAGTCGATCAAATGGATCTGCACAAGCAGACAGGGGAAATGGTTTTCTACACTCTGGCACATGCTTCTACAGCTGCGTCAAAATTGCAGGTGTCCCTGAACAATGTTCAAACACAATTAAAGATGGAGAAGATATCGTCCTTTGCCAAGGACAATAGGATCAATACTTTGGAGGAACTGGTCCTCAAGATCGGTTATGATCCTTCAAATGTGAAAGAAGCAGAGGAAATGATAAAGAAGAAGAATGTTGATATAACACCCTTGAGGAAACAACTGAAGCTCCCACCCATAGAGGATTCGTAGGTGAAGGAGATAGCAGAGAAAGAAGGCGAGAAGGATGAAATGCTAAAGTTGCTCATGGAGCAGAATGCACAGCTTAAAGAAATGAAAGCTGAGATGGAGAAACTGTTAAAAGAGAAAGAGCAACTGAAGCCAATGGAAGTCATTCCATTGAGTGCTATCCCAATTGTAGGAGTGAGCACAGTGTCAGTGACAGCAGTCCCGTCCACGACTCCATTGACATCTCAGGAGAAGATAGTCGATCTGGCTGAGTCCATGGAAAAGATGAACCTGCAGAAGACAGAGATCAGCAGGCTAAAAAAGGAGATTGAGAACCTGCAGGAACTCAAATCTTCCTTCCAGACCAGCCTATCCAAGGAAAAGCAGGTGACAGAGCAGCTCAAGCAGGAGCTAGAGCAGCTCTGGAAAAAAACAGTGGCAGGAAAGACATTGGCCGAGGTTAAAGAGAGCGTATGGATAGACATCTCTAAGTCGATGAATGAGATATGGCCCATGATCCAGATCATGTTTGAGCAGAATGAGTTGGTCCAGAGGAGCAAACAAGCCATCGAGAAGATCAGAGTAGAATTGGGAGATAGGCCAACACAGGCAAACGAGATCATCAAGTTCCTCAATTCTAAGACCAGGGAAGAGCTGGAAGAGCTGCAGATTGAAGACAGAACAGAGACCATCCTTGAGGTCAAAAGAGTTTTGACCAAGAGAGGACTAATGCTTCAGCTGGAAGAAAAGTTTCAGGCCATGGACCAGGGGGTACAAAGGTTCTTCAGTAAGATTGAGGCTCTCCAAAAGAAAGGTCTACCTGGTCTGAATGTTATTAACGATAAACTGATGACACTCCCAGATTACAAGAAGAGATTGGCTGATGTGTCTAAGGATAGTTCAAAGTTTGCAGGGATTCAAGGGAGCATCACCGAAAAGGAATTTTTGGATGTCCTTCAGTGGGACATCAGCATCCAACACGAGATTCGATACATCTTCCTCACCAAGCCCACTTTCTCCAAGTACACAGAGATGGACGAAGTGTATCGAAGACTGCTCAAAGTCAATGTGCCCAATCATCTTAGATGGGAGGAACTCTTCAATTTGATCAATTATCAGATGAGTTGTCCCCAGTCTAGTCATTCGTCTAGTCAGATGAGGTCGTGCAGAGGCTTCATCAATGGTCTACCCAGAAATCAGCATGTAGTTATACCATGTCATCAAGCAGTTCCTAGATTTAGGAAATTTGTTAAATTAGTTAAGCTAAAAATACATTTAGCACGTCCTGGTCATTTATGACAGGAACGTTTGTAATTTGAGTTATAAATACTTCACCTTTCGAGGTATTGAGGGTTGTTGATCTTCACACCCTGACACTATTAGACTGTAATATTTTTGAAGAGATCTTCCATTAATAAAAAGGAGGCACTTTTACAGGATTCTTGTGTGTACTCACTGGTGACGTTTTCTCTCTAAGTTGAATGTTATTAGCGCTCCGTTATCACACTGTTTTCTACATCTAATCTTTAAGAGTAATGAATGTTGCAGGATTTATCTCGTATACCATGTTTCTGACTCGAAAGATTTTAGTGTTCTATCTTTTGGTGTTTTCAATAAAGAAATTCTTAACTGCTTTTTTACTGAAATTATCTTTCTCATCTTTTTTGTTGTTCATCATTTAAGCTATTAAAAGATCCAGTGATTATATTATCTCGCCCTGCGAAAGTTTTCCCTTTGCGTTTCTGGTTCATATTTCATATTTTATCAAAACACAGACCCCATAGCCCAATGGATGTGTAGACTGTCTCAACCAATTCGGAAAAAACACTTTGACAAAAAACCCAACTTATTTATTTACCTAGCCTAATATTCGATATTTGAAACATAGCTAAATATTATAGAGAGATCCCTCTCTGAAGTTGGAAGGGATAGATCCCAGCTTCAAAAGTGGTTGGATAAAGTTACATTTTGTAGATTTCTTCTGCTATCAACCTCTAGGAAATTTACCAAGTGCTAACAAAATCAACAAGAAGAGTCAACACCCACAAAATGGTTATGACTCCAATTATTTGGTGAGTTTTTCCAAAAACAAAAATCTAAACTCATTGATATCCATTACAAATTAATTTAAAAGAAATTAATTTTATCAAATATATACATCATAAGAAAATTTGTGCA
>ML801590.1:83639-124339 GCA_009831015.1 Picea engelmannii
AGGTTTTTATTAGATTTTAGATTCTACTATTTGATGAAGTTTGAAGATATAAATTTTTATTTTTTTTTCGTATTCAACCCATAAAAGCTAAAGTGGCCTACAATCCTTCTGGCCTTTACTCTTAGCATAAGAACCAAACTTGAATATCAGTAGAGTGTTGCCAACTAAGTAACTTGGGATCACCACATGTTCATAGCTGACCTATTAGTCTATGTTAGTACATGGTTGAAATCAACTGGAATTCGATGAAGTTGTTGGGATTTCAACTAATGAGAGTTGGGGGAGCTAAAGAAAGGTTGGTTTGTGGTGCGGCCTACTATAATCTAATATGGAGTGGCTTATCCATATAACCAGTCAAATGAGACCCTAAATTGGTGGGAAAGGGAAAAAACGACTAAGGAAGTAAACTTCGATAACATGGGTGCATTGAATATGGACATTCGCAGAAACCCATCTAAACAACATGCATGCTTGGGTTTCCAAGTTCAAGCTTCATAAGCTTCTCTACAATGTGTAACTCTACTCTTGTGGTGTGCAAGATCCACTTTGTCCATATTAGCATAGACCCATTTAAAACATATGTGCCTAAAACTTATGAACCTAGAGGTGCATACCAAACCAGATTTAGTTGGGTGTGTTAATCATATTTTGAATTGGAACACAGGCATAATCACAACTAGGCAGCATACCATAAATGAATTTGGAGGTATAAAATTCTTTGCATGCAAAACAAGAAAATCAAGAAACTTGTGGCAATACATGTTGAATATCATAGGCAAGTTCTCGGAGTTATTGGGATCTTCAATGTAATATTTGAGAACTGGAGCTATGTTGGCGATGGGGAATCTAACCACGAGAGCTCTGGTAATCTGATCTTCGAGAACGACGCTGGTAGCACCATCATAAATATGAATGGAATTACAACCTCTATTGGTGCTTGCAACCAAGAAAACCTCCGTGGTGGAAATTGTCACCATGTATTCAATCCCATCAGTGTTATAGAAAAATTTTCCTCTCTCCATGCATCTTTCTCTAATGGCCTTCCATTCCCCTCTACAGACTCCATCTCCCCATTTTTTGTGCACTACAAATCTAAAAATACTCAAATTTTTACATGTATGTGACCTCCCAGTTATGCATCATACGTACATACGCGAGCCTCTCCATTACAACCTGCATACATCATGTTTGGCGCTCAAAAAAATAAAATTGCATAGGGTTTCCATGCCATGTCACGAGACCAATGATCCTTGACCTTATATATATTGGAAACACTCTGAATCAACCCTTCAATTCCATTTGGAGGCTATAAATTGAGATATAGCCAAGCCTTGAAGAGATTCAACACATCATAGAGAGAAAAGATACTCTGGAGAAATTTCACCTCAATTGAGTCTGCATCCCTTTGTCCTTGAAAGTATGAACTTCTTGTGTTCAGCCCCCAAGATCTTCCTATCTTGTGATGGAGAACCTCATTGACTCCTACATGCAAGCTTTCCTTTGTGGAGGA
Source organism: Picea engelmannii (assembly GCA_009831015.1). Classification (NCBI taxonomy): domain Eukaryota; kingdom Viridiplantae; phylum Streptophyta; class Pinopsida; order Pinales; family Pinaceae; genus Picea; species Picea engelmannii. Next base: position 85,150 of record ML801590.1, read on the forward strand.
TTGAAGTGGTGGAGGCCTATTTGGGGGGACTTAGTTTCTTGGTTCCAATATGTGTTGTTACAGAACTTTGTCACCTATGTACTTCTGTTGATTTCATTAATAGAAATACTCTCTTCTCATCCAATTGATAACTTGAAAATATTTATATTGCTTTCCATGGGAGTATTTGTTATGTATGTTAATGGATTATGTTAATTTATATGCTAACATTATATATCAATACCACATGCTTGTGTATCTTGGTTATTGAATACAAGTTGCAGGTGTAAAGATTTGGGTCGCGTTCTCTACGGTGGTCTTTTTCGGACGTCCGGACGAGGTAGGATTCTAGCCTTCTCTTGTTATAATTTTATTTATACAACATACTTGATATTAGAGTTGATTTTAGGTGTTCTTCCATCTATTGTATTTTTCCCCTATCCATAGAGAGATTTTCCTTGTAACATAATTGGCGATTCCACTGGGGAGATCTCCTTTTGGGGGGCATTGGGTGTTTTTCTCCTTGATTTTCTCTATGTTTTCCTGATTTTCTCTATCATTTGTTGCTTGGCAGCGTATATTTTCCATTATATATAAGTTTCTTGGCTTAACCCTTTCCCAGGAAATGTCTTCCTTGACATACACGGGTTGTCCCTTGAAAGGGCGTGTACATACACGGGTTGTCTTCCTTTAGGGCGCATACATACATGAGTTGTTGTTTGAATAGTCATGTACACTATCTCTTTAGTATTTTTTGTTGAGTTTGGTGTTTGTTGGTTGAGTTTTGCTAGTTGTTGAGACTTCTTGGGTCCCTTTTATGACTGTTAAGTGCCTACAGAGTGATACGAAACTGCTTTATTGGTGAATCTTTTAGGTGAACTCTTTTCTTGTCAGTTATATCATTTGTTTTCCTTTCATACTGGTCTAGGTATTTAATTCTTGGTATCTTTCTTGGCTTGTCTCATTTTTCTTGTAGTAGGGTCTGCCTATGAGGTTGTTATTCAGTCCTTGAATTTTTCTTTCATTATATCAAAAATATAAAATAAAATAAAAAATCCTTGCATTTTACTTATGGCATTTGCACTTTTGGATACTTTACATTAGTTTTGGCATATTAGGAAATATTTCACTTCATTGAGATTGTAGAGATTTCATCTTGGAAACAACATTTAGAAGCATACCATCTCATTGAAAATCAAGACTAGTACTTAGCAGTGCTTTTACATTTGCTTCTTTTTATATATGTTGAGTCATAATACCATCAGTTTCACGATCACACCTCTTGAGTAAGAAGAAGCCATTAAAATTAATGTTGAATAATTAAAATTGATTAGAAAGGATTTTATTTTTCAGGGTACAGAAACAAGTATAAGACCTAGGGCCTTGGAATAGGATTTTGTGAGTAAACCGGACTTGAGACTACTCGCCTGAGTATTGGTTATATCATGGTGACTGTAGTTGTTTGACATATGTAGCCACATAGGTTTCTTGCGGGGGTTATTCTACAGGTACCCTGAGTCAAATAGGGATCAGACAACACACCGACTTAATGGAGGATTTCCTCTCCAAAGGGATCTAACTGATTTCACTGTGAAGCCTACAAGGGTCCTTATAATTGATTTTGACACATCCACTCTATTGTTGTGGAGTCTCGGGCCCCTCTTGGGAAAGGCATACCTAATTTAGTTCGGGAGGTCCCTTTCAGATATCATATCATGTTTGTGTGCATTGGAATTTTGCTTTATTTAGGATTGTTCTCTCTTATTATTAGTCGGCCTTAGGATTTTGTATTGTATCTCGAGTTCTAAGTCATCCTGGAAAAACCAACTTCCTCACCGATCTCTTCATCTTTTGAAGTTGCCACTGTGTCTTGATCCTTTACTGAATCTGCCTTCTAAAAGGCGTAGCGTTAATAAGCGTGGTGCATATATCTCTACCTCCCAGGCTCGTGATCATCCTACCATGAGTACTGAGTCAGATATGAACATCTCGGGAAGCCCTTCGACTCCCATATCCTCTGTGATTAGTGGGGTCCCCTCGACTCCCTTGTCATCGACGGTTTGGATACTGAAGGCTACCTCATCTAGTGCTACCCAACCCATGAGCTTTTCTCAGCCCATGGGAACAAATCCTTTTGTATTCCCATATGTTATGTCGAATCATAGTACTTATTCAATACCTTCGGCCTCTAATCCTTTCTCATATGGTATGTCATACTTGACTTCACACTTTTCATCCTCTATTTCATCATCTCACACGAATCCTAGTTTTGGGTTTGGGGGCACGACACCTCATTATGTTCCTTTCTCGTTTGGTAGAGTTCATGTTCCCTAAGTGACTCCTACAATTGGAGGTTGGAATCCTCCTTTCTTCAGGCCTAATCCTAGCTTCAATGCTCCAAGATGGAGTGCTCAAATGAGTGGTCAGTTTAATTCCTATATTTTGTTTGTCATTCCCTCTTCCTCCACGTCAATTCCTACAAACACATTTATTATGGTGAACCCCCCTCTGTCCTTTGGTGTTCCATATGGAGGGGGTCAATCTTATAGTATGGGAAACCCCCAACATAAATTTCCTTCATCTAAGGGGAAACGTATATAATATTTATCATGTCTCTTCTACGGATATGGTTCCCTTACAACCTTTCATGAATCAGTTGGGAGGAGGATATTATCATTTCGTTCAAAGCCATGATGTATACCAGAACCCTGATTGGCATGCAATCTCTCAACTCCAATCTTTCCCATGAGCATGGGATCATATGCCGCAACCCTGAATCCCTTTTCTATCCAAGCTAAATCTACCAAATTTGTCAAAATTGATGAATGACCATGTGCGTCACAATCCATCATGGCCCCCCATCCCCACAAAGCTTCCTTCTGACATTCCAAAGGTTGAAGGAAAGAATGGCGAAGACCCAGGTGATCATGTTACTACTTTTCACCTATGGTGCTCATCTAACTCCCTTAATGAGGATTCTATTCATTTGGGGATATTTCAACGCACCCTCATCGAGGTCGGCACAAAGTGGTACATCAAGCTACTTAGGGGAACCTACTGAACTTTCAGTCAAATGGTTTTGGTTTTTCTCAATCACTTCCAATTACAGGTTCATTACGATTTTGGCCTATAAATCTTGTCAACTCTTCAGCAAGATAAAGCCACCCATATTTCTAATCATATTCAAGAGTGGCGTAGATGGAAGAGGTTGATTAAATAATGGGTATAATGGGTATGGGATGTTGGATTATATAATGGGTATGGGATTATATAATGGGTATGGGATGTTGGCCCATGGGTTTATCCATCTTTAGGCCTATTTTGTAAAGTATAAATAGATGTATAAGCGATGTAAGGAGGGGAATCTATGTGATGTTAGGTCGATGAGCTAAGTGTTGAGTGCTAAGTGAAAGTGTGGATTGTAGATTCTTTGTGCATACTATGTGAGACTTGCAGAGCTAAGTGAAAGTGGTTGTAACAAACTATGGAAGGATTTGTGTTGTAACGGAAGGAAGGAGGATCTAGCAAGGTGCGTAGATATCTTTTCCTCTCAAGAGTGGGACTTGGATGCTATGTGCCTGTAAGAAGCTTGACCCAAGATAATAAAGAAGAGAAGAGTTGGTAGACGTAGCCCCAGGGTGGGGGTGAACCACATACATGTTGTGTTGCTTTGCTTTGTGCGATGTATTGATGTGTTTATGTGTTTACTTTCTTAGTGCTTTAACATAGATGAATGATAGATAGATATGTTAATGCCATGTTCTTAATAGTATGGATGAATACTAGATCTGGCCTATGTGGATGTGATTAAGTGATTGAATATAGTAGATCTGAATGAATATTGTGTTGTGTTGTAATTAGGGTTTAACAGTGTTGTAACTAAGAACTGAATATTGATAACTATTGAGTGCTATGTTAAGTGTTAGAATCACATATCTGTGTCCCAGCTAAGGTTGCATACACTGGAGTCCTGCAACCACCCTTGCCTCTACCTCGGGTGAGACTTCATATGCTTTGCAAGTGTTGCCAAAAGGGTCAGAATTTAGGGTTTTGTTGGTGCATTGTTGTAGTGTTGACCCTTGGGTCTACCCCTGTGCCAACAAATGGTTCTGTTGCTAGGAACTGAAACTATGATTGTTGGGAACTGAGGAAAAAGAAGCTTTGTGCAAAGATCTAACCTGAAATTATGGAAGCTCTGTGCGTAGATCGGTTGCTCTAGTGTGCAGTGATAGATTAACCCTTTGTTACAATTGCAGAAGACCGGGACATCTGGCCAAGGAATTCCCTGGTAGGAGACCTAGTTGCCTATGTTGCAAATCTATGGACCATGAAGTATTGAATTCCCTAGAATGATTGTTAAGGTTGAAAGGATGAATATGAGACAAGAAGACCACGGGAAATATCAAGGAATTGATATTATGACATAACCCTAGAGAGAATTAGAGAAAGTATTGCTACATATGAAAGGAACCCTGAATGACCACCGACATGTCATCTTATCAGAGGTCTTTAAAGAAAAAAAATGCATTGAAGCAAGAATAGGAGACTTCGACATTGACTGTGTTCTGGATGATGAAACAAAGGTGAATATCATGACAGAAATAACTTGGAAACTTTTAGGGGAGCCTACTATGACTCCTTCATTGGGAGGAATAGGATTATTCAAAGGAAAATTGATAACCCTATGTGGGAGACTTACCCGGATATCTATGATTTCTCATGGAACTTCGACAGAGGAAGAATTTGAAGTTTTTAAATTTATTGAGAACAGCTCTCCATTTGCTATGTTACTAGGAAAACCTTGGATTGAAAAAAATCGGGCCAGAAGGAAAGAAGAAGAAGTCTTAGAACAAAAGAAGCAAGAGTTGATAGATTTCATGACTAGGAGGATCGCACACTTGATTGAAGAACAAGAGAGCCGAGCGAAGCTATTTAAAACCAGATACTTGGATGTTGAAGTGGGAAGAAAACTAGAAGACCCGCGGAAGACTAAAGTACCTATTCCAGATACCGATGAAGTATTACCCATGATTTCTAGGAAGGAATCTCACCGGTGTGAAGTTACTATGCCAAAAGAAGATAAGAATCAGAATGGAAAAAGGAATGTCGAGACGAAGCTCACCGGAAAGAAGGCTTGAAAATTAATTAAGAAGAGAGCTAAGATCGAAAAGTTACATAAGGTTCTAGAGGGAACTTCGCAAAACGAAAATTTGCAAAATTGGAACTTCGTCGGGATATCAGAACAACGTCACATGGCACTTCATTGGGATATTATAACAACATCACATGGCGCTTCACCATGATGAAGCAATATATTCATTGGAAGCACTATAATCATTAGACCGATGGCCCGAACGGATAGAAAGGCATTTATGGTTAGAAAGTTCGCCACCAGACCGTTGGGATCACGCCATAACGGACACAACTGAGTTAATGAATGCTTCTCACCCGCTACAAGAGATCTGTTGAAAAGTTATCTATTTATCCCATCGTGCCACGCAACGAGAACACTTTTTCCAACCGTGACTATATGAGCTCACAGCATATTTGATTTAGCATAGTGGTCATTGCATTATTTCCATCCATCCTGTTGCATTGAGCAGTTACTCTTTGAATCTGAGACATTCAACCACGAGCATATGTCCGAGGAACTTAGCACAGTCGAAGAGTCTGTGAAATAAGTACTCATCGACCTCATTATTGAGAGATTCATGTCTGAAAGAGTGATGTCTATAGGTGTACAAGCATCCTCAACGAGAGGAGTGCAAACCTCTACGTCGACTCCTCGTGGAGCCGAACCATCCTGACCATCAGCGGAAAAGAGAACCAAACATAGATATGACCTAACAAATGCAAAGTTGAGCCTGACCATATTGCCCGACTACATCCTGCCTTTGGCCGGCATGGTGAGTCGATATAGTGTGCTAATAAATTGTGAGTACACCATGGTTACTGCGTACCTCCCGAAGGGGATATGCGCAGTTCGAGCACAACAGGATAAGATCACAATATTGAAGTTCAGTGACTTCCACCTCGAAGATTTCAAAAACTATAGTATGATTTCCCCGTATAAATACCTGACCATGATGAAGGAGAAGAACTCAAAGATAATCCCTTAGCCGTGGATGATGAAACTCGCGCAGTCCACCTTGTTAAATGTAATGAAAATCCCACACTTCGGAAGGCACCGGGAAGTTAATGCCTGCGTCAAGCTATTGCTTTCATGTTACCATGGCGGCTACTTATTGCTAGACCATTGTATCACAGTCGACCTGACATTGATCCATAGGATCACAGGATTGAGTATGAAAGGACCCGATCCACAAAAGTTCTATCCACGAAAAGCCACAGATCGCGCACTAGCATAGAAGATCAAGTTTACATACGGCGATGTTGAAAAGGGAACGCGAGGCTACAAGGTAGCCTCCATCCAGAATGGCACAGTATGCCTATCCTATCAGTTAATTCCAGGAAAGTTAGTAAGGAAGAACAAACCTACGCAAGCCAAAGGATTTGTTGTTGACCTCGCAGGGAAGTGCGTAGAAGATCTACAGATGAACTGGGTGAAGTACCTAGTGAATCAGCTGGAACTATACTGTCGCGAAGCATAGGATTAGGGCTACGAATTTCACTTTAGCTAGCTCCTGATCCTTATCACCTTTGTTCCCTAGGAGATGCCGGAAGGTGCGACCTTCCCAGATATTGAACTATTCGAACCACTTGCTACGAAGTTCACCACACTCTGGTACTCGAGTGATATGAACAAACAGTGGTAGTCGAACGTTGTTTTTCACATGTATTACCTTCAGCTAAAGAGAGCCATCGAAGTTGAACCTCGCATGACTTCGAACACCCTACAGAGGTTTTGACCCCTGATGAAGTTCTGCGCAGATCGGCACTTCATCTACCTTACAGCGTGATCCGATGAACATAAGGAGCAGCTTCAGACATACTACAAGATCATGGAAGAAGACCTGGAGGAGATCACTAAGGACTGGTCGGCATACCTCCTTATTCCAGTAGACCCTGACAGCCCAGATACCATGCATGATACACCTAAACCTAGCAAAACGAAGAAGACCGAAAAGGTCCAAGACTTAAGCAGCGCCTCAGGAAAGACTGCTTAAGTCTCACCTGACCGAGGGGGTGATGATGAAGTAGAACAAATAAATGGCAAAGGAGATGAACTGAAGCAAGGTGAAGTAACACCACATAGATATGAGACTGATCCCCTGAAGAAGAGGAAGGTTTCCCCCTCAAAACCTTCTTCCTAGAGGAAATTGAGAGCCACCATGACCAAGATGAAGATTGTGCTCACTACCGATGATTTTAACTTCATCATAGCAGCCTTCAACGAAGCTTCGCTGGAAATTGTAGAGAAACAAGAAGCCAAGCAGGAGGAAATGTATGAAAGAATTAAGGTTGAATTTTGAGGGGTACAGTAGGCCCTTCAGTCCAGCCGCACAGTGTCCATTGTGCCCCTGCCATAAAGAGAACTAGAGTTGGGAGACAATCCAGCCCAACTCCATCGATTAGTTGATGCAGTCGAAGCTCACCTTCGTCGCGCACAAGAAGAAACAGAACAAGACACCTAGACCTTGAAGAAGGTACAAGGAAAAATTGTAGAACATCACAGAGTTGTAGAACAGGAGAAGGTTGTTCTCCAGGCCAAGTTTGAAGAAGAGAGAGCACATATGCAACAAGAAAAAGAACATTTTCTCATAGAGAAACTTGAAGTGAAAGAAGCAGTCAATAGATAACTCTGCTCCGTGACAGGCTTAAAGCCACAGGCTGAACACCGAGTCACGCATCAAGTAGAGAAGCTCGCAGAAGTTATCCAGCAACGAATAGCAGACTTACAGCTCCACACCATACCTGACATCCCATAGGATGTAAGGGATCAAAGGGAAGCAATTGCTCGAAGTGCAGTTGAAAGAACAAAAGTTATTTCTCTAGAATGCAAGCAACTAACTGATCATAGTGCCCAGACATATGAGAGACTCATTGAGAACCCAAAATTGAAGGCACTGGATTCACTGCTCTAGGAAGCAAAGTATCAAGCAAAGACAATGCATGCGCAGTTGAAGCCCCTGTCAGTTGTAGAAAGAATGAAGTGATCCCAAGAGAAGTGCACTACCCAACAACAGGTCCATATTATTCAGAGCAGAGTTATGGAAGTAACTCAGAGGCTCCAACCTGTATAGGATGAGGCTTACCAACTGTTCACAGAGATCGAAGGCAGAGGAGAGAAACTAGAGCAAGTCATCACTACAGTTGAACAACGCCTAGAGGGACCTGTCAATGAACAATCATACAAGAGTTTGTTGAACAGGAGGTCATAGCACAGCAACAAGTTGAAGTAGCTCGAGCCAAGCTCAAGGATTTTGAAGCAAAACTAATCAAATCAAAATGACTCGGGATGAGTCACAGGTGAGTGTTGGGGGCATGTTGGCCCTTGACCAAGTATTGAGGATTCTTGTTCATGTTTGACCTAATTTTGGGACTTCGACAGGCTGTCGAAGGAGGAGCGCAAGATGAAGCAGAGATCACAGTATCTCGGCCCATTTTTGGCCCATTTTTTGGATTCGGGATTATGTAATGGGTATGGGATGTCGACCCATGGGTTTACCCATGTTTAGGCATATTTTGTAAAGTATAAATAGATGTCTAGGCAATGTAAGGAGGGGCGTCTATGTGATGAAAGGCCGATGAGATAAGTGTTGAGTGCTAAGTGCAAGTGTGGATTGTAGATGCTTTGTGCATACTTTGTGAGACTTGCAAAGCTAAGTGCAAGTGGTTGTAACAGACTGTGGAAGGATTTGTGATGTAATGCAAGGAAGGAGGATTTAGCGAGGTGCGCAGATATCATGTCCTCTGTGGAGTGGGACTTGGATGCTATGTTCCTGTAAGAAGCTTGACCCAAGATAATAAAGAAGAGAATCGTTGGTGCATGTAGCCCCAGGGTGGGGGTGAACCATGTACATGTTGTGTTGCTATGCTTTGTGCGATGTATTGACGTGTTTATGTGTTTATGTGTTTATGTGTTTACTTGCTTAGTGCTTTAACATAGATGAATGATAGATAGATATTTTAATGGTATGTGCTTAATAGTATGGATGAATACTAGATTTGGCCTATGTGGATGTTCTTAAGTGCTTGAATATAGTAGATCTGAATGAATACTGTGTTGTGTTGTAATTAGGGTTTAACTGCGTTGTAACTAAGAATTGAATATTGATAACTGTTGAGTGATTTGTTAAGTGTTAGAATCACAAATCTGTGTCCCAGCTAAGGTTGCAGACACTAGAGTCCTGCAACCACCCCTGCCTTTACCTTGGGTGAGACTTCATCTGCTTTGCAGGTGTTTCCGAAAGGGCTGGTAGTTAGGATTTTGTTGGTGCATTTTTGTAACATTGAACCCTGGGTCTGCCCCTATGCCAACAGTTGGAATGCTTCCTCAAATATTTGTTTCCTTACATTTCGAAGGATGTTTCTACATATGGAGTGACCACTGAGGAAGAATCCATCTTCAAGGCCTAGCATTTAGACCTTATATATGCTCAATCTGGGATGCTTTATGAAATTCTACCTGATGCACTGTGATCAAATTATGATACTAGACAAAGGCCCGAGCCTCATGCCGATGGCATTGTTGTCTCCACAAATCCTAAGACTACAAGCCTAGTGACAAATTAGTTGAAAGATTTGTCTCTTAACCATTTTGTAGTAGGACAAGCTAAGACTTCATCATCCACCACCCCATAGTAAAATGTGCATTATGTACAGTCATCGTCAAACCCAAACGGTAACAAACAATCGGAAGGGAACAAGAAGAAAGGACATGGTAGTAATCATAAGGGTGGCAAGAATAATAATAAAAAATACAAGGATGACAATAATAATGATAAATCGAAAGCCCAAAGGTATTATTCCAGGAGATAAGAATGTCGCTATCAGGGCTAAATGATCCACAAGTGATAGCACGGTTCGAGGCCTTCATGAATCTGGGACAAATTGTCTCTTATTCAACACCAGAAACTCCTGTTGGCACCCCCAATACAATCAGAAAACAACATTCCACCGAAGTTGCCTCTCCCATTACATCATTAACCCCTCTACAGACCAGCCTCGGAAATCCTAATTCTGAAATCACTTTTTTGGGTGATCTTACTCCCATATTGCTTGAAGAGATGCCTCCTTCAGATCTCTTTTTTAGTAAGAAATGGAAAGCCATTGTGAAAAGATAATGTCACCAAAAGGATGGAGTCGTAACTAGAATGCAAAGACTAGTGTATGATGGGAATGACCAGGATGGTCCAGAATTTGCCAAGGAAGTTGCAGGTTCATTAGGTGCTTTTGTCACTGCCAATCAATGGTCGATGGAAAATTTGACCGAAAAACTACGACAGAAATTCCTATTGGTGGAACACTTGCAAAACTAGATATATACTGCAGAGTAGACTATCAAAAACAGAATGAACCAAGATTTTGAGCAAATCAAGGCTAGTGATCGGTAGCAAATTCAATAGCTTCAGGATAACCTTGAGCAGCTCCACCAGAATTCATAGACCATCCAAGGTCTGGTCACTCAGTGTGACAAGTTGAAAGAGAAGTTGCAAGCCAGATTGGCCCTAACTAAGGGTACCATGATCATCTCGACCTTCAAAAATCAAGCGTTGGAAATTAATGAGAAGCTGGAAGTTGCCCAGAAGGATCTTTATCTGCAAGTAGATTCCATCCAAAAATTCTATCAGGTAGTAAACCTTTCCCTAAAGGATATTTATGTCAAGAAAAAAGAGTCCTGCTCAACCCAGTCTAAGTTTCAAGAAGTCCTCATATTGATGCAGAAAGCTAATGTCCTTGATTTTCCTCTTCTCTCTTATTCTAAACAATTAAGAGGTGAGATGGCCCTAAAGGTCTGGGAAACAAATCTGGAAGAAGGTAAGAAATTTTCCAGAGAGGTGAAAGAAGCTTTTCTAGATGCATTGTCATCATTAAACAAAAAGTTGATTGAGTTTTAGGGAATTAATATCTCAGAAGCCCTGGGGAAAATTGAGATAGAAATGATCCAGCAAAATTCCAGAAAGAACAAAGAAGAAACTCTGGAAGCCATTCAAGGAATGAGACAAATTTATCTTCTTAAAATCAATAAATGGTTAGTTAATCCAAGTCCACAGTTCCATACCACATTCCAACAAGTGAACAAGATCCAAGAAAAGCTGCCCCAAATACAAAGGAAATTGTTTGCCTTCGAAGTAAATGAAAAGATTGATCCCTCAAGGTTCATGGTGGCATTGATGGATAGATGCACCCAATGCATTGAATGTGGAAAAGAAAGCATAACTAGGAGCAAGTGAGAAAACATGCACAGTGTCCTTTCCTTCCACCTGCTCTACCTTTAACCTTCCAACAGTCACTTACCTCGTCCACCCGCATTCTAACCTCCACTTATCCCACATCTTCATCATACACTTGTTCCCTCATCATTCTTTCCATAGACGGTTACTCTTCCTTGTGACTGTTATCCATCCCTTGACAATCCAATGTTGTGTTATTCGTCTTATTATCCTCCCCCATGACCTTAACTATAATTCATTGCTCCGCTGAATATATCTGAAGGGACAGATGGCAACGAAATTAAAACGATCAAGAAAATATGCCAAATGATTAAGGTGGCCTTAATGACATGTGTACTTGTCCCAAAGGACTAAGGAAAAGGAGCGTTTCTACCAGGAGGCGAAGCGACAGATTAGAACACCAGCGAAACTCATCAAGATTTACACGTTTTTTTATTCAGATGTATGTTATTTTTAGTTAAATATTGCAAGAAGTCCAATGGTTTTCAGTTGTGACAGATTTTGTATAAATGAATAGATTTAAGATCTATTCAAGGTTGCTTCTTGTCGAATGTAATAGAGAAACTCTATTTTTGAGTATTAATACAAATGTAGACAGAGATTCTAATTTTCGTTCATTTTGAGTTATGTGCTTCCTATGTGTTTCCATTTTCCCGAATTTCTTTATGTAATTCCTTGAAGAGTGATTGGTTGAAATTTAGTATTAAAACTATTGTGATCATATTATACTATCAATTCATTCAGTAAACAGTTTTTCCTCTGTTATTACTATGAGCAAAACAAGACCTGCGATCTACGGGAATTATTGCATTCTATATCTTGTTCAAGGGTGTGTTCTTTACCTTTATTCCATGCAAACAAGGTGAGACTCATCTGTAATTGATGCCTGACTTTGTTTAACAGTTTTGTAACTCTTTTCCACACCATTTTATATTATAATTGTGACTCGGATAACGAAATACAGCCTATGTATTGTCCTATTATTAATTTCATTTAAAGATCATTTCTCATAAAATTGAAGGTAGGAAAGGCACTCATTAAAATATTTTATTTAAACACTATTGATGCCTAACATTATTCTTTGAGCCTTAGCATTAATCTCAGGAACCACATCTTTGAGCCTTAGCATTATTATTTAAGCCTTAAGATTAATCTCAGGAACCTATGATATGTGTGATAAAGACTAACTGTAGATATATCCCTGAAAATTGCAAGTCCTCAAATTAGGAAGCTTGCAAACCATGAAAATCACATTGGGAAGACAGCTAAGGGTACCTCGAGATAGGTATCGAAATGCCTCAATACCCAAGGGAAGTCCTGGTGCATTCAAATGGATTTGAGCCTATGAAACCTCCCACTAATGAAAAGGAAAGTTTGTAGGATTCAAACCGTCACCCAAATGGTAAGGAGTGAATGCCTTAGTCGGCCTAAGAAGGGTTTGAAGAGTTCTTGAAGGATTGGGAGCCTGAGAAAACACTTAGGATAATTTCTAGGTCATCCAAGCCTATGTTTGGTTAATAACTGTGGAGAATCAAGTGTTTTGAGATAGAATGATTGGCAGTCGTTTATTTGGTTTCACGAATAGATCTTATCCCTCCATCAGAATAGGTTACAGTGTCAGGGGGCAATGCATCTCGAAGCAAATACGAACCGTTGATCTATCGGAGAGCGTCTCCAAGAGATAATTGGGACCGTTGGGTTCCCCTTCGATGAGTATCATCAAAGTTAAATGGTAGGACTAGCCTTGATTCAGGTACTCCAATGGGGAGAGTTCCAAGGAGTATTCTAGACTATTGGATCAAATATTTGTGTGTAGGAACCTTTGATTTGGGGTTTAAATGTTAATCGTTGATCAATGTAGGATCATCAATCCACATCAACAAGACACATCAAAGGTGATCGAGGTTTAATAGAAGGGTCATTCCTGGGGGTGTTAATTTAAATACCACTAGGGGACGTGTGGCAATGTTTAAAGGAACAGTGAAACCCCAAACGTGGTCTGGAAAACCACACTCAACACCCTCGCTCCACTATGGGGGAATACCACCTAATGAAGGCGGTAATCTATGGTGGTTTGTTTCCTAAGGATGTAAAATGTGCACGTGGAAACATGTAATTAATTTGTAGGTAGAGCATGGGCCTCTTTGGGCGAATTAGGCCTTAGACCTTTGATCTAACCTTGGTCGTCGGATCTAAAGGTTGAAAGACCTTGACCATTGATCGTAGAGGATCCATTGGATTATTCCATAGTTAGACTTGGACGAGACTCTAAATTAACTAGAGACATTGATCCATTGGGGAAGAATTCAGAGTGATCATGACTATCCATCGCAATGGAACATTCAGAGTAATTTGGTCCACTGGGATAAAAATACTCCAAAGGCAAGATTTCAAGGAGAAATCTTGATCATTCGTTAGACCCAACTAAAATTAATCCTCATCGTAGATCTTGGTGGGTCCTTTGGGATGAGGCTAGAAGGGAGGTGACGTGGATGACGTCACCCCACCAATGCGAAGAGGATAGGTGTTAGCACTTGGAATATGTGCCAAGTGCAACCATGGCCATGTGTATGTCACGTCAAGTACACGTGGATGTCCACTTGTCGAATAGTGGTGATGCCACATGTAGTGGTATTGTGGCTTAGCAAGGGAATGGTTGTTACATGAGGTGAGTGCGACATGTATCGCCAGTGTGTTTTGGGACTGACGGGTATCTCACTAGGAGTGGCCCAATATTAAGGGTCATACGAGAAGGGGATCAGGAACCCATGAAAAGTCACCCCAAATCCTTATTGTTATATATCAACTGAAGATATCCTAACTGTCCATCGTAGAGTGCCTTTTGGAGTGATTTCATGGAGAAACACTCCGACGAAGGAGCTCCAAGGTTTGATCTAGACCGTTGATCCATTGAGATCGAAGGAGCTTCAAGATACAAATTTGACCATTGATTTGACTAGAAGGGAGGAGCTATGAGAGGAGATCTAGGTCTTCCATCGTGAAGTGTTATTCAGAGTGGAATTTCCTAGAGACACTCTGACTGGAAAGCTCCAAGATGAAATCTAGTATGTTGATTTTCCTAGGCCTGGGGAATCTAGCAGACTATCTGGGTCACCAATCTTTAGTTGAAGGCCTAAGGGGATGACATGGAGAGTGCCACGTGTTGATCATAGAAGGTTCCATGTGGCCTAGTGATTTGGAAACTAGAGGTGAACTTTCGTGAGAATTATGAGAGCCATGTGTCAAGGGGAGATAGTGCCATGTGTTAGCACTAGAAGTCACCTCCTGATTGCAGAGGAGGTAAACCCAGTACCCATTAGTTTGTATGTCACAATGAATAAATTTAAGGGCGGTCGAATAGGCGCAAACTCAAGATCATATCGCTTTAACTCAGAAAAATGGACTGGTATGCATAGGCAGATGAGGTCTTGAATCAACTTTAGTCAATAAGTTGGATTAAAGGTGAATAGAAGGAACACTTGGTGAGGAGAATGTAGAGGTTTGTTATGGACATCAGGTCTTCTAGCAGCCTAAGGAAGAAAAACTCAAACACAAGATCCTCTTGGATTCAAAGTTTTAGACACTGAAGTATATTTAAGCAACACAGTCATAATAGCACACTGATCAAACATACATCATTATGTAGCTACAACAACTCGATTGGATCATCCATGCACGAGCTCTTTAGTGTGAGAGGGAAAAAGATAACAAAACTAATTGATTAAAACTGGTCACAATACTGTTGAAATCAAACCTTCATAACAACAGCATATGACCCTTGACTGGATCCTCCATGCCCAAGTGTTCTAACACATCTTTTACAGAGAGATGGAAAGAAGCTGACTTATATTAAATAGGAAATCTTAAATCTTATTACATAATAGATAACCAGAGATTTCATCAAAGCTTTACAATGTGAGAGCCTAGCTCAACCATCAACCATAAAAAAATACTAAAACTGCCTATATATACTAAGAAATGTTGCAACCACTAGGAGTGTGATCGGACCACTGCATTAACTTTTTCAGTTGGCGCATGCTCTGTCAGATTGTGCAGGCCTCCTCATGTCAAATGCGAGCCAAGCACAATTATGTGCTTTACAGGAAAATTTGTCCATAATGAACCTTTGGATTGACAGTCTATCTTTACAGCCACTCTCTGCATGTTTTCCATTTATGTGGTGAGACAAGGTTTAAACCACCTCTCTCACTCTCATTAAATACCTACATCGGGATTGAAACGTGGCTTAATGCCCAGGGGGTGGCCACACATTGCTCTCGGATAGGACGCTATATAAACACGTGATTGCGGGGCCGCTCACTCAAAGGTGGTTTGGGTTCACACCGCTTTTGAGCCCACAATCCACCACCTTTGGTCACGTATTACTTTTTCCAAACCAAGACTTCAATTGCAGGATCAAGGGATTGTGGTCATTGATCTTGTGATCTTGGGTGAGGATTTATGATCAGCGGCTCAAATTCACCCTCTTCATATCAATGGATTAGATCTTCCCTTTTTAAATCGACGATCGAGATCTGCTTCAAGACTTCGGGCTTCGGCCTCTCTCATGGAACTATACTTCGTGCAATTTTGAAATCTTGAATACCCGAGGGTTGTTAATCTGGAATGCTCCTGGAATCTCCACCGCTTACAAAATTCAACCTGTCTGTTTGTATTATAAGACCGAAATGAGCTGCTATGCATGCTGCGCTTGGACGCTTCCTGTGCAGACCACAAACTTGGACAACCTAATTCCCTTGAAAACTAGATGTGATAACATTTGGCTCCACATGGGATGGCATGCTCCCTGCAAGCTGCCAAGAACAAGTAGCTCCAATCACCTTCTTCATTGGGCTATGGAGTCATGCGCAAGAAACATTCTTCTGAGAAATAAAATCCGACAAGCACACTATCCTAAAAACGAAAACAAAACACATGGGCTCCGGGAGGATCTTATTTATGTACATAAACCTAAGCTAACTTGTTTTTACAAAGCACTGGGTGGAAGCACACTTCCACCATAGCCACCCAGACTGTCTGGTAATATGATCCTTCTCTTTACTGCAGATAATCCACAAAAGGCTCAGGAAGTATGACAAAAAAATGAGGACATGGCTTGGAACACTGACTATACCCCCAAATGATGATAAGGTGAATAAATCTGCAGGCTCCAATGCTTTTGGAAAACACAGCTCCATATATAATCCCATAGGGTGACAAAATTTATAATCAGGGGAGATCAACTATTAAGAAATTAACTCTTGTCCTTTATTGCGGCTCACCCGTCATGTGATGTTCTCAGAGTGCACAGGTGGGTGGAGAACTTATGCAGGCTAGCTGATACCAAGGGATAACTGCTCAATTACAGGTTCTGGACAGGAGATAAACTACCCACTAAGCTTCTCCTTTACATGTTGCTTTGTGTTTTCTACGAGTCTAGGATAGTTTATTTCCACCCAATGCTTTTCCTTATTAATAAAGGAAAAGGCTCTATAGTGTGGTCTTGGAAATCTTTCATAACACCATACTCGCCTATGAGTATTGGTGAAGTAATGCAATTTGAAAATTTCAGAAAATTTGAAATGCATGACTCCATGTATATTGCCACAGGATCATGAATAATGTGACAGAATCCTGGCTGCTTTAGAAGACCAGAATGCTCCTCTATAAAATTCTCTTTGCTTGCAAATAAAATCCCTCTTTTTTCTTTTGAGACCAACTCTTCACCATCAACAATTGTCGTCTCTTCTTCATAAGAATGGTCACAAGATAAAGGTGCAACAGGATTTAAAACATCATAACTATGATCAGTGAAGAACATACAGTTATCTATGCAATCAGCCACTGCTACATGCTCAAAATGATCTGGAAACTGATCATAATATTGATATGTGTTCCTGCCCATAGAAAAATCTCCAAATTTTGAAGAACCTGATTCCAACTGTGAATCATACCTACTTCCTTGTTGTTGTTCCATATCTTATTCATATTCACTATCTTCTTGCTCAAAATCTGAAATGGATTGATAGTCTTCTTGCTCATGTACATGCAAATTTTCGAGATATGCATGCCTATGAACCCACTTGCTAGCCCTGATGTTCTCTTCGAACTCTACAACATCTTCAAACAGATGTCTTAATCATGAAGATTTCCTTTCTCTCAGGAAAAGGACAAGCTTTGGATGTTGAGCCATGACATAGTACATGTTATCCCTTGACCAAGTTTTGGGAGATCCTTGGTCAAGTTTGACCTATTTTCGGACTTAGGTAGCCTGTCGAAGGCAGAGCACAAGACGAAGCAGAGATCATGGTATCTCGACCCATTTTTGTGTCCTTTTTGGGATTTGGGAATATGTAATGGGTATGGGATGTCGGCCCATGGGTTTACCCATGTTTAGGCCTATTTTGTAAAGTATAAATAAGTAGCTAGGCGACATAAGTAGGGGGGTCGATAAGCTAAGTGCTAAGTGCAAGTATGGTTTGTAGATGCTCTATGCATATTGTGAGAAACTTGTAGAGTTAAGTGCAAGTGGTTGTAACAGACTGTGAAAGGCTTTGTGCTAGACCTAGCTCAAGGAAGGAGGATCTAGTGAGGTGCGCGCAGGTCTCTTGTCCTATGCAGAGTAGGGTTTTTTGGCTCTGTGCATGTAGATGACTGATTGAAGCTAATAAAGAAGAAGAGTTGGTGGACGTAGCCCCAGGGTGGGGTGAACCATGTAAATACTATGTTATTCTGTTTTGTGCAGTGTGTTGGTGTATTTATGTGTTATTTTATAAGTGCTTGATATAGATAGATAGATAGATTTGTTTATGCTTTATGCTTATGATGAATCTGGATGTTAGATCTAACATAAGTGAATGTGATTAGTGCTTGAATATGCTAGATCTGATCCAATTATTTATGTTAAGTGCTTAAATACATTAGATCAGGGTGAATGTTGTGATTCTTTGTTTTCTCTGCGGAGTATATATTGGTTAAGTAATGATGAACTAACGGTGCTAAGTGCTCTATCAAGTATTATAATCACAGATCTATGTCCCAGCTAAGGTTGTAGACACCTGAGTCCTGCAACTACCCCTGCCTCTACCTCGGGTGAGACTTCATCTTCTTTGCAGGTGTTACCGAAAGGGCCGGTAGTTAGGGTTTTGTTGGTGCATTGTTGTAGCGTTGAACCCTGGGTCTACCCCTATTCCAACAAATGGTTCTATTGCCCGGACCTGAAGCTGTGATTGTTGGGAACTGAGGAAAAAGAAGATTTGTGAAAAGATCCGACCTGAAATTGTGAAAGCTTTGTGCGTATATCTGTTGCTCTAGTGTGCACTAATCTACTTAGTTTGACAAGCTCTATGTTAAGGAAAAGAAGTCTAATCTAAAGAAAAGAGGTAATATCTAAAAGCTTTGTGCTCTGAGAAAGGTAAAAGTGAGAATTTTTTATTAAAAGAGGTGAGATCTGAAAGATCTGTGCTATGATAAAGGTAAGAATATTGAAAATTTCTAGATCTGAAAGCTTTGTGCTCTGTAGAAGTAAGATAAGTGGAATTTTTTGTTTCAACAGTATGGATCTAGGTATGTTTGATAGATTTTATCCTAGCTTGAAAACTAGGGTATTAATAGATGAAAGAATATTTGATATGAGTAGATCTTATAAGAATAGTGCAAAATATGTTATACCTATGCATAGAAAGAATGTTTGGACTAATAAGTGTATGCAGGATTCGAGAAAGAAATGGTTGTAGGTTAGATACCATGATCCTAGCACGCAGTATAGGAAAGTTTGGGGATCATTTAAAATAAAGAGAGGATTAACCCTATGTTATAGTTGCAGAAGACCGGGACATCTCACTAAGGAATGCACTGGGAGAAGACCCAGTTGTCTTTGTTGCAAAGCTATGGACCATGAAGTATTGAATTGTCCTAGAATGATTGCTAAGCTTGAAGAAATAAACATGAGACAAGAACACCCTAAGGCAGATCCAGAAACTAAGATTATGACAGAATCCCAACAAGAATCAGATAAAGTATTGATACAGATGAAAGAAACCCTGAATGACCATCGACATGTCCGATTATCAAAGATCTTCAAAGAAAAAGAATGCCTTGAAGCAAGAATAGGAGACTTCGACATTGATTGTGTTCTAGATGAGGAAGCACAAGTGAATATCGTGACAGAAAGAACTTCGGAAGCTATAGGGAGGCCTGCTATGATTCCTTCATTAGGAGGAATAGGAATATTCAAAGGAAAGTTGATAAACCTATGTGGAAAGCTCACCTGGATACCTATGAATGCCAATGTAACTTCGACAGAGGAAGATTTTGAGATTATTAAATTTATTGAGAACAATGCCCCATTTATCATGCTACTAGGAAAACATTGGATTGAAAGAGATCAGGCCAGAAGGAAAGAAGAAGAAGAATTTTTAGAACAAAAGAAGCAAGAGTTAAAATAATTCATGACTAGAAGGATCGCACACTTAATTAAAGAATAGAAGAATAGATCGAAGATATTTAACACCAGAGACCTGGATGTCAAAGTTGCAAGAACACAAGAATACCCACAGAAGATTGAAGTGCCTATTCCAGATAAAGAAGAAGGATCACCCTCGAATATTAGGAAAGAATATCAACAGCGCGAAGTAACTATGCCAAAAGAAGATAAGAATCAAAATGGAAAAAGGCATATCGAGATGAAGCTCACTGGGAAGAAGGCTAGAAAGCTAAGTAAGAAGATAGCCAAGATTGAAAATTTTCAGAAGGCTCCAGAGGGAACCTCGCAGAAGGAAAATTTGCAAAATTGGAGCTTCGTCGGGATATCAAAAAAGCGACACATGGCACTTTGCCATGGAAAAGAAATATAGTTGTTGGGGACATTATAACCGTTAGACCAACACTTTGAAGGGGTATAAAGACATTTATGGATAGACATCTCACCATCCGACCTTTGGGACTGCGCCATAACGGACAGAATAGAGTTAATGAAGGTTTCATACCCATTGCAAGTGACCTGTTGCCGAGTTACCTATTTATCCCGCTATGCCATGCCCCGAGAACACTTTTTCCAATCGAGAGTTTGAGCTCGCAGACTAAGTTGATTTTTCACAGTGATCATCGCGCTCTTTCTCTCTATCCCATTACTGTGTCTAAGTTACCCTCCGAACCCGAGATTGTTAACCCCGAGCATGTATGTCGGATGAGTTGAGCACTGCAGAGAAATTTTTTGAAGAAGTTATGATCGACCTCGTGACTGAAAGAGTCATGTCGATGTCTATAGGTGTACAAGAATCATCAACGAGAGGACTGCCAGCCTCTCCGTCCATTGCTCGCAGAGCCAGACCATCCCGGCCATCAAATGAAAAGCGAACCAAGCACAGGGATGATCTAGAGAATTCCAAAATGATCCCAACCATAGCACTCACCTATATACCACCTTTGAGTAGCGCATTAAATCGAGACAGCGTGCCCAGAGATTTTGAATACACCTTGGTTATGGCATACCTCCTGAAGTGGATATGTGTAGTTCGAACAAACCAAGATAAGATTGCAGTGTTGAAGTTTAGCGACTTCAACCTTGGAGATCGTAAAGTCTATAACATACTCACCCCACATAAGTAATTGACCAGAACTAAGGGGAAGAATTTGAAGATAATCCCCCAGTCGTGGACTATGAACCTTGCGCATTCCACCCTACTGAACGTCATGAAGATTCCCCACTTTGGTAGACACCAAGAAGTCAATTCTTGTGTCAAGTTGTTGCTTTCTTGTTACCATGGTGGATATTGGTGGCTAAACCGTCGTATAACAGTTGATCTGACACTAATCAATTGGATCACAGAGTTGAGTATGCAACGACCTAATCCATAAGAGTTTTACCACAAAAAATCTATGGATTGCGCTCTAGCACAGAAGATCAAGGACACTTATGGCGATGTCGAGAAGGGAACACGAGGATACAAGGTAGCTTCTATCCAGAGTGGTGCAGTGCGCCTCGCCTGTCAGTTGATTGCAGGGAAGTTAGTACGAAAGAACCGACCTACCCAAGTCATCAGTTTGTAGTTGACCTCACAAGGAAGTGCGCGAAAGGCCTTTAGATGAACTGGGTGAAGTACCTAGTGAACCAGTTGGAACTCGACTACAGAGAAGCATAGGATCAAGGATATGAATTTCATTTCAGTTGGCTCTTGATCCTTATAGCTTTTATTGCCTGGGAGATGTCGAAAGGTGCGACCTTCCCGGACATCGAGCCATTTGAGTCGTTGGCCGTGAAGTTCAGTACATTGTGGTATTCAAGCGATATGAATAAAAAGTGGTAGTCAAATGTTATTTTTCATACCTACTACAATCAACTGAAGATAGCCATACATTCTGAGCCTCGCATGACTTTGAACACTCTACAGCAGTTCAGGCCTTTGATGAAGTTCAGCGCAGATCGGCATTTTATTTACATCACAGCGCGCACCAACGAACATAAGCAACAACTTCAATCCTACTACAAGATGACGGAGGAGGACTTGGAGGAGATCACTAAGGACTGGTCAGCGGACCCCCTTATTCCAGCAGATCTTGCATAGATATCTGACATCGACAGTTCAAAAACTATGCAGGATATACACGGACCTAGCAGGACAATGAAGACCGAAGAGGTCCAAGGATTAGATAGTTCCTCCGTGAAGACTGCTTCCATATCACCAGAGCAAGGAGGTGATAGCGAAGAGCTAGATGACAAAGAAGTCGAATAGAAGCAAGGAGACGAGGTTGATCCCCTAAAGAAGAGGAAAGGTTCACCTCCGAAACCTTCCTCCCAGAAGAAATCGAAGGCCACCATGACCAAGATGTAGACTTTCCTCACCTCCGATGACTTCGACTTCCTCATAGTATCCCTGCAATATGCTTCGCTGGAAATAGCAAAGAAACAAGAAGAAAAGAAAGAGGAGATGTATGATCAAATTGAGACTGAACTCTGAGGGGTACAGCAGGCCCTATAGTTCAGTCGCACATTCTCCACTACGTCGGGAGAACCAGAATTTGGAGATGAGCCAGCTCAACTCCACCGCCTAGCTGACACAGTCGAAGCTCACCTTCGACGAGCATAGGAAGAAATAGAACAAGCCACCCAGGCTTTGACACAAGTACAAGGAGTACTCATAGAGAGACGCAGTGCTGCAAAACAAGAAAAGCTTGCTCCCCAAGCGAAGTTTGATGAAGAAAAATCACAGCTACAGTAAGAAAAGGAACAGTTTCTCACGGAGAAACTCGAAATAAAATTCATGGTCAATAGAGAAATTCGCTCTGTGATAGTCTTAGAAATCAAGGCAGAAGACCGAGTTACACAGTAGGTGAACCATCTCGTAGAATCCATCCAGCAACGCATAGCATATTTGGAGCTACGCGTTGTACCTGAGACCCCACAAGATGTAAGATACCAAAGAGAAGCAACCGCCTGAAGCGAAGTTGAAAAGATAAAGGATCTTACCCTGGAATGTAAGAAACTCACTGATCACAGTGCCCAAACCTATGAACAACTCATGGAGAACCTGGAACTGAAGGCACTAGAGTCGCAAGTCCAAGAGGCGAAGTATCAAGCTGAAAAGATACAGGCGCAGTTGAATACCCTGTTAGCTGTGGAAATAATGAAGTGATCCCAAGAGTAGTGGACTGCCCAGCAGCAAATCCACACTATCTAGAGCAAAGTTATGGAAGTAACTCAGAGGCTCCAACCTATACAATATAAGGCCTATTAATTGTTTACAGAAGTAGAAGTCTAAGGAGAAGAGCTAGAGAAGGTTGTCACTACACCTTAACAGCGTCTAGAGGGACCTATCAATGATGTAGTTATCCAAGAGTTCATTGAATAGGAGGTCATAGCACAGTAGCAAGTCGAAGCAGCTCAAGACGTTCGAAGCAGAAATAGTCAGACCAGAGTGACTCAGGACGAGTCACAGGTGAGTGTTGGGGGCATGTTGGCCCTTGACCAAGTTTCGGGAGATCATTGGTCAAGTTTGACCTATTTTGGGACTTCGACATCCTGTCGAAGGCGGAGCACAAGACGAAGCAAATATCGCAGGATCTTGGCCCCTTTTTGGGTCCTTTTTGGGTCCTTTTTGGGTCCTTTTTGGGATTTGGGAATATGTAACGGGTATGGGATGTTGGCCCATGGGTTTACCCATGTTTAGGCCTATTTTGTAAAGTATAAATAAGTAGTTAGGTGACATAAGTAGGGGGGATGATAAGCTAAGTGATAAGTGCAAGTATGGTTTGTAGATGCTCTGTGCATATTGTGAGAAACTTGTAGAGTTAAGTGCAAGTGGTTGTAACAGACTGTGAAAAGCTTTGTGCTAGACCTAGCTCGGGGAAGGAGGATCTAGTGAGGTGCGCGTAGATCTCATGTCCTATATGAAGTAGGGTTTTTGTGGCTCTGTGCATGTATATGACTGATTGAAGCTAATAAAGAAGAAGAGTTGGTGGACGTAGCCCCAGGGTGGGGATGAACCATGTAAATATTGTGTTATTCTTCTTTATGCGTTGTGTTGGTGTATTTATGTGTTATTTGTTAAGTGCTTGATATAGATAGATAGATAGATATGGTTATGTTGTGTATTTATGATGAATCTGGATGTTAGATCTAACATAGGTGAATGTGCTTAGTTCTTGAATCTGCTAGATCTGAACCAGTTATATATGCTAAGTGCTTAAATACATTAGATCAGGGTGAATGTTGCAATGCTCTGTTTTCTCTGTGGAGTAGATATTGGTTAAGTAATGATGAAATAACGGTACTAGGTGCTCTATCAAGTATTATAATCCCATATCTGTGTCCCAGCTAAGGTTGTAGACACCTGAGTCTTGCAACCACCCCTACCTCTACCTCGGGTGAGACTTCATCTGCTTCACAGGTGTTGCCGAAAGGGCTGGTAGTTAGGGTTGTGTTGGTGCGTTGTTGTAGCATTGAACCATGGGTCTGCCCCTGTGCCAACAATACACCATGGAAACAGTCTCTATGGGTCTGATCTCCACATGCATACTATGATAAACACTGAAAAAAATCATCTTGAAGACAGCAAAGGATTCCTCTTCCCCTCTCCTCGGGGCATTAAACTCAAACCAGTATTGATCAAGGGATTTTTTCTCACCCCAACACTTTAAAAAATCATGGCATAGCTCGGTCCAAGAACCAATAAAACCGGCCTCTAGACATCTAAACCACACAACAACATCTCCAGACAGGGAATGTGAGAACAACCTCATGGTAACATCATCATGAATGATCTCAAACTGATCAATAAATTTCTCAAATTCCCCCCAAGTACCTCTCAGCTGTAACATGATCCTCCCAAGAAAACCGAGGAAGATACTCAAAGGAATAAGGAGGATAGAGATGCAAGTGATGTGGCAGCCTTAGAGGCTTAAACATCCTGTCTCTAATCTTAGCTTGAAAACTTATGGGTTGAATATGGGATTCAACAAGAGGATGGGGATGTTCAACAGAAACAACAATAGGTAATGAGATCTGGGAAGGATGTGAATCATTTTCAATCTCCTCAAGGCTACAAGGGTGATCAATTTCGAGAGGAGATGCAATACAGATCTCACTTTTATGAATAGGATGAGGTGAAGACACAGGATCGGCATCTACAACATAAGAAGAGGGCATGTATTCTTCTTCCAAGGATAGATGAATGAAGGAAGGCTTATTGTCATCTGAATATACAAAGCAGAGGATAATCCTCTTTATCTATAAAGGGAAAGAGAGAAATGAGTTGATAAAGAAGAACATGACTTCATGAAGAAAACTCCAAGACTGATACCTGGTCTTTCCCTTCGGTATGGTCATTTTTCTGTCAACATGATCCTCCCTATTGAAGTCTTTGATGGTGGAGTCGCCAGGTGCAAGCTGCAATCTTCAATGGTTCTGATATATGATGCACCTTCAAAATCAGAAGCTCTTTGTCGTTCTCCCAGGGAAGATATCTTCACTTTTGTCCCTGACAACGGCAGCAGAAATGTTAGCACTAGAAGTCACCTCCTGATTGTAGGGGAGGTAAGCTCGGTACCCATCAGTTTGTATGTCACAATGAATAAATTTAAGGGGGGTTGAATGGGCGCAGACTCAAGATGATATCGCTTTAACTCAGAAAACTGGACTGATATGCACAGGCAGGTGAGGTCCTGATTCAACTTCAATCAATAAGTTTGATTAAAGGTGAATAGAAGGAATACTTGGTGAGGATAATGTAGAGGTATGCTATGGACATCAAGTCTTCCAGCAGCCTAAGGAAGAAAAAATCAAACACAAGATCCTCTTGGATTCAAAGTTTCAGACACTGAAGTATATTTAAGAAACACAGTCATAACAACACAATGATCAAACATACATCACGATGTAGCTACAACAACTCGACTAGATCATCCATGCTCGAGCTCTTCAGCGTGAGAGGGAAAAAGATAACAAAACCAATTGATTAAAATTGGTCACAATACTGTTGAAATCAAACCTTCATAACAACAGCATACGACCCTCAACTGGATCCTCCATGCCTGAGTGTTCTAACACATCTTTTACAGAGAGATGGAAAGAAGTTGACTTATATTAAATAGGAAATATCAAATCCTATTACATAACAGATAACTAGAGCTTTCGTCAAAGCTTTACAATGTGGGAGCCTAGCTCAACCATCAACCATAAAAAAAATACTAAAACTGCCTATATAAAATCAGAAATGTTGCAACTACCAGGAGTGTGATCGGACCACTACATTAACATTTTCGGTTGGCACCTACTTTGTCAGATTGTGTAGGCCTCCTCATTTCAGATGCGAGCTAAGCATAGTTATGTGCTTTACAGGAAAATATGTCCATAAGGAATCTTTGGATTCATAGTCTGCCTTTACGGCCGCTCTCTGCATGTTTTCCATTTATGTGGTGAGACGAGGTCTCAAACACCTCTCTCACTCTCATTAACTATGTAAGGTAGCTAGAGAGGTAGGGGGGGGGGGCTCTAGGGACCCCCCACTACCTCTCTCCTGCATCGGGATTGAAACATTTCTTAATGCCCAGGGGACGACCGCATTCTTCTCTCAGATAGGATGTTATATAAACACGTGATTGTGGGGCCGCTCAAAGGTGTATTGGGTTCACACCACTTTTGAGCCCGCAATCCACCACCTTTTCCACGTATTACTTTTTCCAAACCATGGCTTCAATTGCGGGACCACTCAAGAAAATTATCGCACGAGCATGTCGCTTCCCCGCAATGGACTATGGTTGTTGACCTTGTGATATTGGGCGACGATTTACGATCAGCAGCTCAAATCTGCCCTCTTCAGATCAATGGATCATATCTTCCCTTTTTGAATCGACGACTGAGATGTGCTTTGGGACTTCGGGCTTCGACCTTTCTCATGGCGTTATACTTCGTGCAATTTTGAAATCCTGAATACCCGAGGGGCGTTAATCTAGAATGCTCCTGGAATCTCCACCGCTGACAAAATTCAACCTGTCTGTTTGTATTTTAAGCCTAGAATGAGTTGCTCTGCATGCTGCACTCGAATGCTTCATGTGCATACCATAAACTTGGACGACCTGTTTCCCTTGACAACTATATGTGATAACACCATGTGTCATGCAGAGGTGGCACCACATGTCAAAAGGATTTGGCATGACTGAGAAGCCCCAATGAAATCATAATTGTCCATTGGAGGAGGCCCATTAGATTGGTTCGAGTCACCAAGGAGAGTGGCACTCCAACAGAGGGACTCCGAGAGGAGATCACAACCATGGATCGATGAATAGGCGAGATGCGATCTCAGTCGTTGATCCCTATGGGTCCCACATGTTCGTGGAGAAGGGGTTAAAACATTAGATGTTACCTATCATGCAGACAAAAACTAACACTTTCAAATTCATAGATGGAATAACTTCAAGAGTCGTTGGATCTGGTGGAATATGTCTGGTCAGAGTGTGTCGTCATAGTGAAATGGGATTCCACGAGGAAAACACCTCGATGAGAGAGGCCCAAAAAAATCAGAGTCATCGATTTAGAGGATGGACCAAGGGTCCGATAGAGTAAGAGTTGAAGGGCCAGGTGGAGGATTCCCCTTCAACACCACGTCACACGACATATGGTAGGAGCCACATGGATGCCACGTGGAAAAAAAATTTACTTAAGGGTGAGAAACTTCGGAAGGCCATAAATTTTGATCTAGAGCTCAGTTGGGATCATGGTGACAGTTGTTGGAAATCTCTTGATGAGTATAAGACAATGGTTCCCTCAAGAAGATGTATTGAAATGATTGAGAAAAAATGAAATTCTACTACCCCGTCCCTTAAAAGGGTACTTAGGGGGTTGGGTGTGTTACAAACTGGTATTAGAGAAGGTTGCAACACTAGGATCGGATGGACCAGAGAACAATCATAAAGGATGATATATCAAGGCTAAGATGAGTCTGTCAGAGTGAGTTTCCCTACATTTAAAAGTTTGTTTATTATCTATAAAGGTCCCCTGAGAAGGAAGACTACAAACTGAGAATTCATTTTTGAAATTCCTTGCATCAAAAAAGTTACATGTTGAATTACGCAAAATAATTATAAATCTTGCCCTACTAGAATGATAAATACCCCCACATGAGTGGGAATATACTGACAAGAAATGATGCTAATATTTAAATAAAAGGGGTAGAAATGATAGAGTTTTGGTGTAAGGCCATATAAGTCCAGGAATGGATGAGCTGAATTATTTTATTTAAGTGCAATGTTGTATATCTGTTTGGGCAGAAAAACCTCTTGCGTTTGTGAATGACTGAAATGGAAAAATATTGTTAAGGGATACTTAAGATCAAAGAGTGAGTGAGCTAGTGATTGTAGTGTTCCCTCTAAGCATGGGAAGCTAGAGCCTTTTTCATTTATGATGGTTTTTTATATGGGGGTTGAGACCCTTATGGAATAATTCCTTGTGGATCGAGGAATTGATTATGGAATCAATAGAATCCTTGGAAATACTAATTACTACTTGAATAAAAGACTAAACCATTTATGTGTATTCCCTCATGATCAGAGGACCGATGAAATTCGGTAAGGTCAGTTTACTTGAACTGTAAGGGATGGAAATATGTATCTAAGATAATCTATTTAGACAAATGAAAGAATATTCCTTTGAACTGAAGCTAACCTTCATAAAAGAGGTAAAGTGATGTGGGCATATGAACGATTTATAAGCTCATGGTTGTGTTAAGAAGATGTATATGAAGATCTGTCTATGCATTTGAATGCAAAAGGAAGACAATTGAATAACATATGCATTGTGGGCGTGGGAAAATGCTTGGTTCACAAAGATGTGATGTCAAACATATGGTAATGGTTGCATGTATGTGATATGCAAATACATCTATGATAACTTGTGATTTGGTTGTCAAATATAAATGTTGACAATGATGTTGTGTGTAACCTTGAGAAGGTAAGACTAACAAAGGTAGTGTTGTAGCATTACTAGGTGGCCAATTCATCATATTTACATCTAGAGGTGGATGACATCCATATAGGAATTGCTAGGTATGTTCATATAGCGGTGATAGGAAATCCAGGAAAAGGATTCCCTTGATAGAAAGGTATGTTGACCAAGAATGGCTTGAGGCATTAAGAGAGATTAGATTGTTATCTTGTTGTCTTGGGTAATGTTGTAAATTACCTAGTCTATATCTCTGAACTGTAAATGCTTTTGTAGTGGGAGGGAAAGAGTGAAATTCTTGTTGGTTATTTCCATATAGAAAGGACAACGTAATTATGAGTACTCTGTGAAAATTGTCGTATGAATGGTCATAAGGTCGTAGGGAGGAATGATAGAGAAGTTTTGGAATGTCAAAGTGTGTTAATGACATGGAAAAAGGGGTGCAAAAAGGGAGCATGCATGATGAATATCCATATGTGTAAGTATGTGTCTGAGCGCATGGATTGAATGTGTTATAGGGTTTTCTAGTATGAAGGCAGGAATGAATATGTCGGTGAGACAAATCATTTGAATGGTTGTATTTCCTCTTTAAAGAAAAATAATATTAATATCAAATAAATATGAAAGAACAATACAATATTGCGCAAGTAATGCACATGAAAAATACGTACATAGATATAATTGTATGCTTGAAAGTGTGATATGATTGTTCTAAGCAAGAGGGTAGTAAGGCAAGGAATGTGCTTTCCTAGGATGAATAAGTGGATTGTGAGGAAAAATATATACTTTCCAAGTCTAAGAATGCCATGGAGGCATGGTTGACCCCATATTAAAGGGGTCTGAACTGCCTTGATTAAGTAATAACTTGAGGAAGGTGTACTTCACCCCTAGGGAAAATCTAGTGTAAAATGCTGAAAGAACAAGGAGCAAGGATGCTCTGTTATTATGAACAAAAAGCAATATGATTATGCCTTAGAAAATTTTATGTAAATGATTTTGGGCAATCATGAGTAGAGTAATTTTAAAGTAAGTGATCTGACAATGGGCGAGTACTTACTCTACACAAGTTTTTAATCAAGAATATTTTACTGACTAATTATTTGAATAAGGATTAAAGGGAATATGAGTTCATTAATAGCCATGCTTTTAAACAATAATACATAAAACACATGAACTCGAAATGGAATAAGCATATGAAAAGACAAGAGAGAGACAATTGATGTTGGTAATGGAGTTCGCCTCTCATGGGCTACGTCTTCTGACCTGCTTCAATTGGAATACGGATCATTTTCATTCCTTCTTCAAAAGATGTTGGGACCTTCTCATAAGTGATTACATAAGAAATTCATTCTCCTTCAATGAGGATTCAAGAAGACTACTCACACTAATAACTCTCCATACATCAAGAAGGATACTTCCTTATGAATAAGTCTCTCAATACTTAGGAGGAGTAGCAATATGGCTCTCTAACTCCCCTCATTAATTCCTCACTACTCTCCTTCTTGATGAATATGGCTCACATAAGGAATTATATAGTTTTTCCTCACTCACTCTTAAAAAGAGCATTAATTCCTAGATCCACAATAATAGGATCTAATTACAAAAGAAGAAAAACAAGATTCATAAAAGTAGGATCTCAAAACTATCTTCAAGCACATAATGGGAAAAGTCTCAAAACCATCCAAAGACTCTTCAACCATGCCCTTGATTCTCTCAACCTACCAATGAGAAAATTAGAAAATTGGTGTGAGATGGTTTCTCACATAAAAACCAATTTCCATAATTACAATTTTAATGAAAAACACGTGAGTCTAATTTTCCTCACAAGTATTAATCATTTTACAAAAAGAATTAAATGCATGAGTTTTTCAAAATATCATTTAAAGCATGATAAAATGCATGAGCATCTCACAAAGCATTAATCAAATAAAATGATAAATGCATGAGACTTATCTCACAAAGCATTAATAAAAATGTGTGAGATTATAAAACTCATAAAAGCATAAATTCACCATTTTCACCACTTTGTCGCCAACTTCAAATCAACTTGGTGAACAAAGTAAAGTTCTTTCCATGTGTGGAGATCCGCCCAAATCAGTAAGTATGCATGTGGACTGTAAAGTGTGCCTATGGTAGACACACATAGCATGTTGATGCATGTGGTTAAGTACATTGTGAATGAAAGCACAATAGAATAATGTGCATGTTGGGATATGTAAACTAAATGCATGTTGGAGCAGGAAATTTTGGGGTTCAGCGCAGTAAACGAGGATAAGATCTAAGGAACGGACCAAGGAAGATGCGTGACAAAGGGAAAAGGAAGCAGTTCACCAGCAATTAAGGAATATCAGTGCAAGGAATGGTTGGATTGAATACCAACCGCGTTGAAGGCAATTAGTAAGTGGACAAGTGGAGTCCACTTAGAATTAGAGTTTTGAGTCATTATGTAAGGGTTTTTACCCACCATTTTTATAAATAGAGGATGTATGAGATAGTTAGAGAGGTCATATCTTATCTTAGAGTTCATGAGTGAAGTGCTTTAAGCATCTTTTTGAGTCTGAGTCGAAGTATTTATGTTGTTGAGAGTCGTGGAGCTCAGATGAATTCAGTGTTGAGATGTAATTGAGGGTCAGGTCATAAGTTGTGGAGCTTGGTGCGACGTTGTTCAGCCTCACCATTCATAACCCTGTGATGTAATACACACAGTGATATTTTGATGAAGAATAAGAAATAAAGCAGAAGATATTTATGGACGTAGCCCAGGAATTGGGGTGAACCATGGTAAAAATGGTGTATTTATGTGTGTTGTGTTTATTGTATATGCTTGATGATGAATGAATGGATAGATAAATGCATTTGTTATATTTTATTTACAATACGCACTAGAATAACCATGCAGAATGAATGTTATTGAATGAATAAAATATTAGTTCTGATTAATTTTATACTAGAATGAATGTTAAAGTAGAAGAAGTAAAAGGAACATCCCCAATCCCTTCCATGATTGTAGACATTTACGTCCTATAGTCACCTATAATCCACCTTAGGTGAGACTGCGTTGTGCACTGTGTGAGCGGTGTAGCCTTATGGTTTACCAGAAGGGCCGATGGTGAATAGGATTTTGTTGGAGAACTAAGGTAGAACCTAAGTCATCCCATACATCTAACAAATGGTTTTGTTGTCGGATAGAACTAAGAAGAACATCCTGGAAAGGATCTGGTGAGAATATCAATGAGGAAAATGCAGTGGTAGAAAGGGATGTTCAGGCCATGGAACCCTACAAAGCAAGAGATTGAAATATGGTTGGAGACAAATCAGCTTGAGTTCACACGGAAAGATAATAGAAGCTTCGGGTATAAAACGTGTCAGTATTTGCAGAGGTATGTGTTTACTAATTTTCATGAGGCATATTTCTGTTATTTTCCAAAGTTATTATAGGAATGAATATTGAGGTTGAAAGATACTCATCTGAATAATAGGATAAGGCCATTAGAGTGGAATGTAGAGAACATTGATTGGTTGTAAAGGGTTAATAATAAATTCATGCACGCACTGAATTTTTGGTTAGACAATATTACTGCAGGGTTTATTACTGAAATTGCAATTGATATTGTGAAGTCGTACACTGTTGCAAAGCATGATTTCTTGAAAGGACCAAGAGGGAGGTACTTTAGGTCTCTTTACATGTCAATTAAGATCTTATTTCATGATAAATGCGTGATTACCATGGAATCAGACAGCTAAATTACTCTGCATGCATGGAGGAGTTGTGGGAAGCACTACGGAAGATCGGAGATATGGAGAGGGCTATAGACGGAGGCCAAAAGATGGAAGCAATGGACCCCATAATTATGGATGAGGAACAGAACAGGGAAATAATAAGGAGAGTAGGTGTGACGCATAGCAGATGACCCTACCAGTATAAGATCAATAATAAAAAGAGGGTAGTAGCTAAGTGAGAGGGTTTGGACAGTGATGAGGAAGAGGTAGAGGATATTTGCACGACAAAGAAGATTAAGTAAATCTTGTGCACCACATATCAAAGGAAAACCAGATGTTAGGGGTCTGAAGCAGAAGAAGGCTCTCCATTCCAAATCTGAGTTAGTATGGAACCCACAACCCCATGTGTGACTAAGACATCTGAATAATAAAAACCGGTTAACCAACAAGTGAGTAGTGGTAGAAGGATTTTTACAAGACATGGGTTCGGTGGAAACTCAAGAAGAAGTGTAAGTTCAACAAGTAGTATTCAAGTATCTACACCACATGGGCATGGTATTACAACAAAATTCACAATGGCAAGACAAGATCCAACTATTAGGTTACCAGAGTTTCAAGGAGAAGGGTCAAAGGACCCAGAAAATCATTTGTTTATCTATGAGAAGATATGGGCAACTAAGAAGATTACAGATGAAATACAAAGGTTGCACAGTTGTCAATCACATTCAGAGACCACGCATTAGGTTGGTACATGGGTCTCACAACAAATAATCCAACGGAAGTGCCTACAACTGTAGCATAGGTGAAGAGACAATTAATCAATGAATTTTAGAAACCGAGTTCAGAGGATCAGTTCATGACTGAAATTATAGAGATCAAGAAGAAACCAAGAGAATCAGTCTGGGAGGTGAACCAAAAGTTCAAAAGAATAAAAGGTAAGTTGAAGTACCTTATTACTAATATGCAATATAAACATTTATTTGTTAACTCTTTGTTGGCACATTTGAAGTATCCTTTAAGACAACAAAAGTTCCAAAGTCAGGTTGAGGCCTTGCAAGCAGCCTTACAATTAGAGGAAAATCAGTATAAGCAGATAGATACAGTTGTGGAAGAGTTGCAACAAGATCTGAAGAACTTAACATTTCAATTGAATCAGAATAAAGTTAAGGAGAAAAGAGAATATGTCTGGTGTACATTATGCAAGACTGAAGGTCATCATAAGAATGAGTGTCCATTATTTGTGTAGTATATAGGAGTAGGTATGTCAAATCCTTTATCTTTAGGAGGACCATGGTGTGAGATATGCAGAACACATGGCCATGACCCTATCATTGTCCCATTATGTAGAAGTATCGAATAGTACATTTTGTAATTTTTGCATGTCAGTCGAATATGAAGACAAGGACTATGAAACCTTGGAGATAATGAAGGAGATAACATCATATGCATACAAGGTGCAGGTTGATTTAATGACGGCACAACGTGTGTAGCAGCCGCAGTATAATAATGTGCAACAACCACAGTATAATATCGTGCAATAGTTTCAAGCACAACCACAGTATAACAATGTGCAACAGTTTGGAGCACTGCCACGGTATAACAACACACAACAATGTGCAACACCACCACTGTAAAATAATACGCATCTGCGGTACAATCAAGGACCTTAGTATAATACACTGCATGGAGATAATCAAGGTAACAGAGGAGGCTATAGAGGAGGTGATCATGGAGGAAGAGGATTTGGAAGAGGTCGAGGACCAATAGTTTCTCACAACTGTCAAAAACCTAGACACTATGAAAGAGATTGTCCTCAACCACCTGCGACATGTATGTATTGTTGCATAACAAACCATGAGACATAAGATTGTCTGAAACTTCTGGTAACGATTCAAGACAAGAGGAACCATAACAATCAAAATGTACAATGGATTGTTGTGGAAAACAGAGAAGAGGATGGGAAAAATATCAACATAGTTACTAGAGGTGGAGAAAAGACAGGAGAAGATGCAACAAAGAAGGATCAGGATCAGTATCAGTGGGTCATGGAGAATACAGTGCCTGAACAGAAGTTTGATGTGCGCAAAGAGAAAGAGATCTTCAAAGAAGCTAGGAAGGAGATTCTTAAAGAAAATATTACGTCTACTTCAAAAACAAAACCAATAGATGATGTACCAGTGTATGACATGCCTCCATTATTTGTTCAGAACAACAAAAATTAGCCTTCAGAGAAAGTAAGTAACTTAATAAACTTTTTGGGGGTCATGTGTTAAATTTTTGAATGATAAAAATTGTTTACAAGTATTACAGAATTTGTTAGAAAAGTGTTATTCTGGGGAAGAAGGGGTAAAGAGAGTGAACCAGGTCCATAAGAAGAGAAGAACGGGTAGGGATTTCAGGTTGAATGAAAACATTGGAGATTTCAATATGGGGGATATCATACTAGACTTAGGGTATGAAGTCAATGTTCTGCCGAAGAAGACATGGGAAGCTATGGGAGAACCAACATTGGGGTATTCACCAATCCAGTTGGAGTTAGAAAATCATCATAGAGTGGTGCCAATTGGAAGATTGAAAGGGATTCCATTAGATCTAGATGGAGTGCACACCATGGCATACTTTGAGTTCATTGACATAGTAGATAATACTTTGCCATATCCATCATTGTTGGGCCTGGATTGGGCTTTTTATAACTAGATTATTATCAATTTGAAGACAAGGAAGATGATATTTGAATCATGGGAGTACATATTTATTGCACCATTGGATCTCTCATAAGGAGGAAGGTATGTGGAACCTGTGACAGACCATTTTATTACAGAGGATGTAAATCAGTTGTATAAAACTACCGCGCGCGAAGAGGATTACATCAACTCAACTGCAGATGGAATGTTGAGTTGTAGTATTAGTTCTTTTGATTCAAACTCTGACACGGGACTGGAAAATTGGCACCAGTGACTACATGAATTATTCACCAGAAGATGTGCCAGAATGACGCATGCACTTAGATGTATTGGTTCAGAGGTAAGAGAGCCTCCTACTTTTTATGGTTTGAATGACTTAGAAGAATTTTTAATGAAGTTTGAACTAGAAGTAGTAGAAAATCATATATTACCAGCATTAGATATTTCTTTGAAAGCTACACATTCCCATTGGTGGGGTACACATAAATAGAAGATCAACAACTAGTTTCAATGCAAAAGGTTACTGCGCATTGCATTTGGCACAGAGCAAGAGCATAAATATGAGGAGAAATATGATGGAATTGGACAACCTAAAGAACATGTAGAAAGATGTATAATTCAATGGAAATTAGTACCACCAGAAGAATGGCCACACCATTTTATTCACACATTAGAAGGCATTCCAAAGAACTGGTACACAGAACAGGGACAGTGCAGAGAAACTACAGATTAGGAAGAAATACAGCAGAATTTTGTGGTTACATTTGCCTTTGAGCATGAAAGTCCAGAGATAGATATAGCACTGAAGGTGGTAACAAATAGGATATTTGAAGAACTAGAATTTGAAATAGTCCCAACGTATCAGAATCAAAGGAAACATACTTTCATACAATTACTACATTGTTATCATGT
This sequence comes from Picea engelmannii, assembly GCA_009831015.1. Classification (NCBI taxonomy): domain Eukaryota; kingdom Viridiplantae; phylum Streptophyta; class Pinopsida; order Pinales; family Pinaceae; genus Picea; species Picea engelmannii. The sequence goes on from ML801590.1 coordinate 121,236, forward strand.
CGCAGAGGAAGAAGATCTAGCAGAAGAAAACCTGCACAATATCCAGATTCCAGAAGTTGAAGGTGAAATGGAAGTATAAGGGCCAAAGCTATATTCAAAAGATTATGGTGCACCCCTGAAGATAGAAAAGGTAAACATTGGAACTGCAGAAAACCCAAAGGTTGTAAGCATTGGAGATTATTGGGATAATCAGACAGTAGAAAGAATCACATAATTATTGCTCGAGTACAGTGATTTGTTTCCAACGACATTTTCAGAGATGAAGGGATTAAAAGGAGAACTAGGAGAGATGAATATCCCCTTGATGCCAAAATCCAGACCTATAAGACAGAGACCTTACAGATTAAATCCAATATATAAGCAGAAGGTGAAGGCAGAAATTGACAAGATGTTAGAGGTTGGTGTCATAGAACTTGTGCAAGAATTAGAACGGATCAGTCCTATGGTAGTGCAGGAAAAGAAGCAAGGAGGGATTAGGATTTGTGTAGATTTGAGAAAATTAAATGATGCTTTCCTGCATGATCATTTTACCCCATTTACAGATGATTTTTTGGAGAATGTAGGAGGTCAAGAAGCTTATTCATTTACAGATGGGTTTTCAGGATATCATCGGATTAGGATAGCACCAGAAAATAGACACAAGACAACATTTCCTATAGAATGGGGATCATTTCAGTGTACAATAATGTCATTTGGGTTGAAGAATGCACCTGCAATTTTTTCAAGGGTAGTAGTGGTTGCCTTTAAGGAATTTATTCACAAGTTTTTGGAGGTTTACTTGGACAATTGGACAATGTTTAGTTTATTAAAGGATCACATGGAAGTGTTAAGACTGATGTTAGACAGATGTAGAAAATGTCATATTTCATTAAACATTAAGAAATTCATTTTCAGTGGACATTTTGGTAATTTGTTAGGGCATGGGGTGTATAAACCGGGTATGTTTGTTGATCCTGCTAAAATTGATGTTATGGTGAATTTACCACCACCAAAGTCAGTGTGTTAGTTGAAGAGTACACTTGCCATGCAGGATACTACATGAAGTTTATAGGGGGATATGCACAGATTACTGCGCTAATGGAGAAGTTGTTGAATAAGGACACTAAATATCAGTGAAATGAGAAATGCCAGTAGATTTTGGATATGTTAAAGGAGAATATGGTAACTGTGCCAATTTTGGTGTTTCCAAACTCGACAAAAGAATTTTATGTGTATGTGGATGCATTTTCAATAGAATTAGGAGAAGTACTGACACAACCATGAGAAGGTGATATAGATCACCCTATATCATTTGCAAGCAGGAAGTTATAAGATTCAAAACAAAACTACAACACTACAGAAAGGGAAGGATTAGCTATGGTGTATGCTTTGCAGAAGGACATACATTATTTGTTAGGGAAACATTTCAAGATTTTTATAGATCATTTTGCTCCTATATACTTAGTCAATAATCTAGTGTTGGGGGGAAGGATATGAAGATGGCTAATTTTATTGCAATAGTCTGACTTTGAAGTTGTGGTGAAGCCTGGAAGATTGAATGTAGCACTGAATCACTTGTCCAAGATAACTATTGAACAAGAACCCAGTAACTTGGAAGACAACTTCCCAGGTGCACAATTTTTTTCAGTACAGATAGCTAATGAGTATTTTGCTGACATTATTGAGTTTTTGAGTACAAGATTTGCACCAAGAGAATTTACTATTGCATAGAACAAAAATTTGGTGGTCAAAGCTGCAGACTACCAATTGATTGCAGGTCATTTATACAAACTTGGAGCAGACAACATTTTGAGGAGATGTATGATGGAGTATGAAAGGCATATCATACTAGAAGAAGCTCATGAAGGGATTTTTTAAAGACACTACGTAGGGAAAGCCACTATGCAAAAGGTATTACACGCAGGATTATGGTGGCCAATATTTCACAAGGATTTAGAGCATTGTCAAAATTTTGATGTTTGTCAGAGAGTTGGAAATCCATACAGGAGGGATGAGATGTCATTGAGACCACAGGTAAATTTGCAAGTGTTTAATAAGTAGGCAGTAGAATTTGTAGCTCCAATTAATACAACAGCAAGAAGATCAAGAGCTAGATATATTATTACAACAATAGAATACTTGACCAGATGGGTTGAAGCAGCAGCAGTGAAGGATTGCAGCGCGGTTTTTATTTGAATAGGTAGTGACAAGATTTGGATGCCCAATAATATTGATGAGTGACCAAGGGACTCTATTTATCAGCAGTACAATCCAGGCAATGATGGAATAATTTGAGATACATCACCAAAAGAGCACTATTTATCATCCTCATGCAAATGGGACAGTAGAAGCATTCAACAGGATATTGGAAAATGTCTTGACAAATATTTGTAATGTAAATACGAATGATTGGGACTTGAAGGTACCAACAGTGTTATGGGCTTATAAAACTACATGAAAGAAGCTAACAGGGCAGACACCTTTTAGGTTGGTGTATGGATAGGAAGCAGTCATTCCCTTAGATTATTTGATACCAAGTCTATGCATTACAACAATTACATATATGACAGAAAGAGACATAACACGGGAAAGATTATCTCAACTTTTGGAATTAGAAGAAGATAGAATCATAGTTGGTTTCCATCAGGAGGTACAGAAAAAAAAAGGATAAATACTGGCATGAAAGACATATTAAGAAGAAGAACTTCAAAGTGGGAGATATGGTTCCCCTCTATGACAATAAATACTTGTAGCACCCACAGAAGTCCAGAATGCATTGGCTAGGGCCATATGAGATAAAGTTTGTCACAAATGGAGGTGTTGTGAAGATAAAGGACTTAGCATGCAAAGAAATTCAAGGAATGGTGAATGGTAGTCGACTGAAACTATATAGGGACAGTCGACCTGTTAAGAACCAAACATCAATATAGCATAGAAAAACCTCAGGAAAAGTACTCAACACCTTGAAAAAGAGATAATTTCATATAATAAGCCTCTTCGAGGGGGAGACCTCCTTTTACCCCACTTAAATGTTCAAGTACAAGATGATTCAAAATGAAAATGTCTCCTTGGTATATATAGGAGACTAAGAGGTATAATTACAACTAATGGCCTAAAGCCGACAT
>ML801590.1:157336-170406 GCA_009831015.1 Picea engelmannii
TATGTATGTACACACACACACACACACACACACACACACACACACATATATATATATCGTTCCTCTCAACTCGTCGACCCAAGGAATGCACCATTAGTTTATCGGGGTTAACCCAAGGGACATACCATCAGTTTATCAAGGCTAACCCAAGGAATGAGCCATTCATTTATCAAGGTCCCCATTGCAGTTGGCTAGGACTCCGAGATGTGGTTCCATAACTCTAACTTCTCAAAATGGAGTCTTGCATTATGTTTTCTTCAAAATTGTCAAAAATTTGTGGGTATTTTGCATGCATATTTTCTTCATGCTCCCATGTAGAATCTTCAGGACCGTAGTAGGTCCATTGAACCTTTACCATCTCTATGGATTTGATTCTGATCACTTTGACTTTTTGGTCCAGGATACATACTGGTTCCACCCAGAAATCCCCTTCATGCTCCACCTGGATCACATTCCAATCAATTATGTGGTAAGGATCAGACACATATTTCTTTAACAATGACACATGAAATACATTATTCACTCTCATGGATGTAGGCAAAGCTAACATGTATGCAACTGGCCCTATCTTTTCNTCATGCTCCACCTGGATCACATTCCAATCAATTATGTGGTAAGGATCAGACACATATTTCTTTAACAATGACACATGAAATACATTATTCACTCTCATGGATGTAGGCAAAGCTAACATGTATGCAACTGGCCCTATCTTTTCTAATATTTCAAAAGTCCCACAATATCTCCCTGCCAACTTTGGGCAACTTCTTAATCTTAGTGAGATTCTCTTTTCCTTCACTTTCAAAAACACATGTTCGCCTACTTTAAAATCTCTGAAAACTCTATTCTTTTCTGCATAACTTTTTTGCCTATCTTGGGCAACCTTTAAATTCTTCTTTATCTTTTCTATCTTCTCTTCCTGTTAGAATATTGTGCTCATTTAACCATAGACAATGCTACACCATTGTCACTCAACCATAGGCACAAAGCCACCCACGAGCACCTTAACCTTTGACAAAAAGAATAATTTTGAGAAGTCACACCAGAACCAACATATGACCAAGAGAGTACACCTTCTCCAAGGGTAGCGCACAAGAGAAAGTACCAGAAAGACTGAACAAGAGAAAACCATACAACTGCAGTTGATGTTGCTCCTCCTAGAAAATTGCACACTGTTTCCAGTTTCCTGAGTGAGAGTGAGTGAGTGAAAAAATGAGCCAAGACGTCCTCTATTTATAGTGGTTCTAGTCACCAGTCTGGGCCAACTTGTCTTCCTGGAGGATAATATCTGAATATTATATATTCTATTGAGCCAACATGTCTTCTAGGCTTTTCACACCTCTGTTTAGGGTTTCTCTTGCTTCCACAATATTCTATTCTAGTCAAAGGTTACATATGGAGGTTAAAACCTACCGCAGCTACCAAAACATCAACACTTCCATCTCTTTTAACAATTATGGACCAACAACTGCTCTATCTACTGGATTATCCCAAATCACGAGAGTGTCACATTTTCTGCCATACAATGCTTCAAATGGACTCATTTTCAATGAGGCCTGATACCCATTATTGTAGGAAAATTCAACTAAATGAATATAATCTTCCCACTTTGATGGCTGATCCATCACATACATTCTAAGCATGTCCTCAATTATCATGTTGGTCCTCTCTGTTTTTCCGTCTGACTCTGGATGATACATTGTACTAATATTTAGATTTGTTCCAAATCCTTTGAACAAACCTTTCCAAAAATTCAAAGTAAACTTTGGATCTCTATTTGAAACTATTTTCTTAGGCACTCCATGTAACCTGACACCTTCCTTTATTTAAATCTCTGCAATATTTGCTACCTTATGTGTAGTCTTTACTGGAATAAAATCTGTTGTTTTAGTCAATTTATCCACCACCACCATGATGGAATCATGTCGATTCACTGTTCTCAACAGCTTAGTAATAAAATCAAATGTAACTACTTCCCACTTCCATTCCAGAATGGGTAATGGTTGTAGAAAACCTGCTGGGTGTCTATGCTCTGTCTTTACCTTTTGGCATTCTAGACATTTGGCTATGTAATTAGCCACTTCCTTCTTCATTCCTTGCCAAAAGTATTGGCTTCTCATAGTTGCAATTGTCTTCTGATATCCTAGGTTCCCAACATATGGCACATTGTGCATTTCCTTCAGAACTACATTTTTTAGCTCATTGGAATTCGACACATATACTTTTCCATTGTACGTGAGAATTCCATCTTCTTTCAGCTCATAAAAATTAAATTTCTGTTGAAAATTACCTTGTTGTAATGTTTCTTTTATTTTCACATATTGTTGATCTGAATTCGCTGCTGCAATAATTTGATCTTTCAAATATGTCATGTACATGTTGATAGTTTCCACATGCACTTTATGAGCTCTCCTGCTAAGTGCATCAACTACTTGATTTTCTTTTCCTTTTATATGCTTAATTTCAAAGTCATATTCACTAAGAAATTCCAACCATCTAGTTTTCCTAGCATTTAGTGTTGGTTGTCGAACCAAATCTTTCAGACCACAGTGGTATGTCCTTAGTTTGAACTTATTACCCATAAGGTAATGCCTCCATGTTTTTAATGCATGTACAATCGCTACTAACTCCAAGTCATGTGTAGCATAATTCCTCTTATGCTCTTTTAATTTTTTGGACTCATAACATATCATATGGTCACTTTGACTGAGAACTCCATCGAGTCCTTCCTTACATGCATCGATGCACACAAAAAAATCTTCATTTGGATCTGCAATCTTTAAGATTGGTGCACTTGTAAATATTTCCTTCAACTGTTGAAAAATCTCTTCACATTTGGAAGTCCATTCAAATTTCACTCCCTTCTTTTGCAAAGAAGTGATTGGAATTGCAATCCTTGAGAACCCTTTTATGAATCTTTAGTAATAACTAACAAGACCCATGAATGATCTAACCTCTATCACATTCTTTGGTGCTAGCCATCCTCTAATGGCCTCTGTCTTCTTAGGGTCAACTTCTATCCTTGCTGCTGAAATTATATGCTCGAAGTAGTGAATCTTCTTTTGGTGAAATATGCACTTATTTAGGTTAGCATACAATTTATGCTCTCTTAAAACTTGCAACACCATTCTTAAATGTTGCTCATGTTCCTCTTTTGATTTAGAATAGACGAGGATATCATATAAGAACACAATCACAAACTTGTCCAGGTACTCCCTGAACACTCTATTCATCAGGCACATAAAAACTGTCGGGGCATTTGATAGCCCAAATGGAACTACCGTGAATTAATAATACCCATACCTTGTTTTGAATGTTGTCTTGCTAATGTCTTCTTCCTTTATTCTTACTTGATGATAGCCTGATCTCAAGTCAATCTTTGAAAATATTCTTTCACCTTTCAGTTGATCAAACAAATCATCAAATCTTGGCAAAGGATACTTATTCTTTATGGTAACCTTATTAAGTTATCTAAAATCAATACACATCCTTAAGGTTCCATCCTTCTTCTTCACAAAAAGAACCGAGGCTCCCAAAGGTGACACACTTGGGCATATGTACCCCTTCTTCAAAAGTTCTTCAAGCTACATCTGCAATTCTTTTAGTTTTGGTGTGCCCATTCTGTAAGGTGTCTTAGACATTGGGGAAGCTATTGACACCAAATCGATAGAGAAATCAACATCTCTTTTTGGTGGCAGTCCCATAATTTCTTTAAAAACATATTCAAAATCCCTCAAAACTGGATGGTCTTCAATGCTTGCCACTTCTTCTTTGGTTGCCTCCTCCATGGCTACAAACATTTGACATCCTTTCCTGAAGCTCTTCTTCAACTTCATAGCTGAAATCTCTCTAATAGCTACAACTCTTGGAATGCCTTGAATCTTGCCTTGCTTCCTTTCCTCATCAAGACATGTGATTATCTAGTTGTAACCGTCTAGGACAACATGATTCTTTTCCAACCAATCCATGCCAATTGGAAAATCATATGAACCCAATGGTAAGATGTTTACATCCACCTTTGTATTGAATTGATTCATGTCTATCGGACAATCTTTAACCAACTTGTTGATTTTCCTCTTATCCCCCGTGGCTAACTGAACTAACTACTATTTGTTATTCTTACTTCTTTGCAAGTGAAATATTTCAACAATGTTAGCATTTATGTAACTATGGCTGGCTCCAGAATCAATTAAAATTGCTATGGGATCATTATTGATCTTACCTTCCACTTCAATCGTGGGAGATTGATATTCAACTTGCTTGCTATCCAAGGCTGCATAAATAATTGGCATGATCTTGCCCATGTCTTCCACTGTTTTAGCCTCCTGAATGTTGTGGACAATCCCCATTGTTTCTCCTTTGTGAGGGAAGTCCCTGTATATATGATTTTCCCCACATTCCCAACATTGCACCGACTACTACCTTGGCCTTTTTCCAAATGAATCTACAGTCTTGTGTTTATTTTGTGCGACTTGACCATGCCGATTCACTTGGAAATTATTCCTGAAAAAAAGTGGCTTAAAACCCTTCTGCCTTTGATTCTTCTTATCCTTCATCTTGTCATTCCAAGCTTTTTGGAAAACTGGTCTTCCTTTTCTCTGCTCATACAAATGCCTTGCTCTCCTTATGGTTTCCTCCAAGGTTTTGGGGTTATCATATTGAATCTTATCGCTGTAGAAATAGGGTAACCCAGTTAGAAACCTTTGGATTTTGAATTTCTCATCCTTGATGAAGTCAACACACTTCAACAATTCAAAGAACTGCTTCTCATATTCCTCCATTGTCATGGATCCCAACTTGAGTTCAAAGAACTCTTTCGTCTTTCTTTCATAGTAATGTTCGGACAAACATTTCTCTTGGAAATATCCCTTAAACTGCCTCCATGAGATTCTTAGCTTGCTTAAGTTTATCCCACCACATGGTTTCCTTTCCTTGCAACTGGTAGGTGGAAATTCTAGCTTCCACCCGGGATGGGTAATCATGTAGCTGGAAATATTTTTTTATTTGCAACAACTAGGCCTCAACATCTTCTCCTTTCTTGTGCTCACCATTGAAAGTTGGTGGCTTAATCTTCCTGAGTTTTCCCTGTAAGATGTTTGCCTCAGGTCTTTTCCTTTGCCTCCGAACATGAGACACACTTGGGTTGCTCCCTGGACCTGAACTTGCATGATTTCTTCTAGTGGAATGCCTTTGAGAATGATGGTGGCTACTCATGCTTCTTGACTTCCTATCATTCCCATGATCATCTCTTTTCTATGGGATCTTGATGTTGATACTTGTCTAGCACTAGTTGCTTGCTTGGTGCCAGAGTCCTTGTTAACTTGCTTCTATAACATATTTAGGCTTTGAAGTATCTCTTCTTGAGCCTTCATGATCCTCTCATTATCGGCCCTATAACTCTGCACTTCTTTGTGCATGCTTCTCATAGTTACAGTCCCATGCATGTCTCTTCTCCCATTAGACTCAGTCTCAAAATTACCCATGATGATATGTAGACCTCCAATTTCTTCTTCACGGCTATAAAACCCTTGAGAATCCTCCATGTCTCTAGTTCTCATGTAGGAACTAAAGTTTGCTTTTCTATATCTCTAATTCTGCAAGAATGTGCATGCAATAATTGTTGTTAGAATTACGCATATTGGAAAATATTTATCAATTAGAATACAAGTCATTATTCATTTTAAATTATATAGAATATTAATGTAATACTCCCAAGTAGGATTCCTTAAATGCATTCATTTTTGAAACAACTTTCCAATGACTATCCTCATGCCTCAATCTGAGTTTTGAGCGAATAGTTACAACAATTACAAGTTGCAATTTCCACTCTTTTGCTGCTACAAAATTCGTTTTTATCACTTTTGAAGAAAGTATAATGCCCAAATCAAAATTCTGGATTGACAAATTCTCTTCTACTCCTTAATACCTTTCCAACGACTATTCGTTTACTCCAATCTGAGCTCCGCGCTGAAAATTATGGTGGAAAAATAGTGAAGGAACATTTAATAGCATGTTCAACATAGTAGCAACACTCAACAACCGTCCGATCATTTCTTGATTACATCTCCATCGTCGATTTGTCTTAATGGATTCACTGTAGATCTAAGTCATATCTCTTGTTCATACCTTCCATGAACCCCCCACCAACACTTATCTTCTTTTTCCTTCGCGGACTCACAGACTCATAATCTTGTAACCTTCCTTTCATAATTCTGTTTGAAAAGTCTCACCAGTTAACCATTTTTTTTCCATCTACGTGGACTCGCAAACTCATAGAATCATAATATTGTAACCTTCCTTTCATAAGTTCATCCGAAAAGTCTCAACACTTAACCATTTTTCTCCATCTACGCAGACTCACAGATTCACAGACTCAACACTTAGACAAATTCCAAGATCTTACTGTGGTTTTGTGGGACTGGCAATTGGCCTGCCACATGGCCCACATCACCCACCAACTATCATCCTGCCCAACATGTACCTTCCATAGTGGAAGTGCATGTATTTATTCTACCATGTCATCCGATACATGGATTCCACGTCATGCCGACATCATCGTACGAAAAAATGCCCAATTTTTTTTGATTTGCTTATTTTCAAAATTTCCAAAAAGGCTCAATTACTCACATTACTGATGAAATTTCTCTCAATTTTGCTGCAGTAATTTAAATAAACAAGTTGTAGACATACTCTAGAATTAATTCTCTGCGAGTGTTCACTTCAACATTCTGCTAACTCGACCCATCCAGGCTCAGTGTTGAAAATTGGGCTCTAATACCACTTTCTAACGTACCCAACACCGAGGCTGGGCCACACCACATACAACTCTCTTTATTATGACTTTGATACCATAATGTAATCATTCCCCAACCCAACTGAGGAACCTTATGGTGTGAAATACACATAAAAACAAAACTTCTGCAAACTAAAGTAATTTTTTTACTGTTAGCTAATTTCCTGTAGCCTACAACTACAAATCTAAAACAAATTTGGCTACTGTCTATAACCGTAAAACAAATGCATTTAAAGCATGCTAATAATCAACATGGAATGCAACTAAACCACTCATTACAACATCATATAAGTCATTCTCATTTACGCAGAGTTCACACACAACAATAACACATGTAAATAACTCAACAACAAGATAAACCACTTATCTTTAAACATGAACCATGCAACCAATTGCTTGGAATGAACGTTCCAACCAACCATAGACTGATTGTTCCAAATATCAACAACCAGTCACCCCTGAGCTGAGGCTAGTAATCCACAAAAGAGGGAGGTCTCTCACAGTCCACTCACAACTCATAAAACTCATAACTCAACTGATATTCTCCTACAACTATTCCAATTTTTCTACTAGCTCTCTTCCTCATGACCTTCCCAACCCAAGGAATGCACCATTTGTTTATCAAGGATAACCCAAGGGATGTACCATCGGTTTATCAGGGATAACCTAAGGGATGTACCATTCATTTATCAGGGTTAACCCAAGGAATGTGCCATTCATTTATCAGGGTCTCTCCGACACAAGTAACTGGGAATCTCTTAGTTGGTAACTCAAGGGAACTTTTTGCTAGGAAAACTATCAATAAACCAACAAAAAACACTTGTTGTTTTAGTGAAAATCACACATGATTTCCCTCTTCAGGCATGACAACCTAGCTCTTCATTTCTCCAGCTCCGATTCGCTCCAGATTCCGCCCTCCCCGACTGCACCTGCTCCAAGCTCTATTTCTTCTCCCTTCCTTTCTTCTCATGCACAAACTTGATTGTTACTAACTTCCATCCCAACCCATACAAATTTCCTCTCTTGTGGATTTCTTTTATTAACTCACACTCTTCCCCAAGTTGATTGTACTCAACCCCGATGTGCCCAATAACTTTGGGATGTGACCACTCACACCTACCCTCTTACATGTATTCAATGATTGGCTTTGGGAACACTCAATCAAAAATGGGAAGGTTTGTATACAATACACAAGTTCAGGAAAATGGGTTCAATTAATATACATGGGTAATTCCCCTTTCGACCCCCCTCTTGGCCATTATCCTAGACACTTCCCTCTTTGTGGATTAATTCATCCCCCATCTCTTGTCCATGTCCCCTTTAACACTTAGCATCACATTTTATTATTAAAATATTGAAATACAATTCACATATTACATCACTTAGTTGTAGCCACATATTATATCCACATAAACATTAATTAAACTAGGGATTATAATGGGGATGTTACATTCAAGGTTTAAAGAGGGTGTGTTACAATCCCCTCCCCCTTCAAAGGAACACCATCCTCGATGTTCTTTATTTCTCAACAACACCTGCCAGGGATGTCTTCCTCTTTCAGTTGTCTCAACAATGTTATTCTTTTCTTGGTTCGGTCCTTTCTCAAACTCTTGGCCTTTGTCACATGCCTACAATAATTTCAAACAACAAGCATATTAATCACAATTTCATGCAAAAACATTTTATTTTTGTTCAAAACTTAAGAGAAAATATTCGTTTCAACACAATACTTATCTGTGCAATTTCATGGATCAACATCTAGTTGGTTGTCTTACTAACTTGGCCCACTGTTTCCTTTACATACCCATTGGGTGCATGATCCCAACCAACAATTTACAAGAATTATCGAAGTCTCCTCTTCCTTGCGGTCACTCACCCTCCAGGCCCAAGCTTAGGAATACCCTTCTTTGCTATACAGTCCCTCGGGTGATTCGTCTTGCCTTGCCAAGGCTTTCTCACACAAGAAGAGTTTCTGAAACTTCACCAAGTCTTACAGCCGGGGAGTCCCTCTACCTTTCTCTACCGAGGTGTTCCTCCGGCCCATGTTTCCACAATACAACATCTTATATGGAAGTCATGACTTATCACAGGGTTCTCATGTCACAATAATATCCCTCTTCCACGTTCTTTTATTTGAAAGCCACCATCTATCCTCCCTGGACAACTCCCTTTCATCTCACCTATATCATATGCATGCAAAAATTCATTAGATGCTTTCATTAGTTTTATTCAAAAATTCTTTCCAAATTTGCTACCCACATATTTTTAAGTTCACAATTTCATTTCATTTTCAGATTTGTGCCATATTAGAACTAGAGTTCACAAGTATGAGATTTTCTTCTCATAAAAAATTGTCTCTTTACAACCAACATGCATTGGTCTTCCTCATGGTCTTATAGTACTACCATTTCCAAGAACCTTCTTTCCTGCAATTTCAATACTCATACAACCAAACAATCGTTAGTTTCTCATGCACATATTTTCATTGCACATTTACAATGGCTTCACAAACAATTTCAGAACTGTGCATACTAATCAATCAAATCATAATTATTCATTCAACTACCTAAAATAAAGGGAATTTCTATCTCCCTACTCATGCATTACGTTAGCATACCGATCATTTCAAAATGCAACTCAACATCAAACAAATTTAATCAATGTGTCAATGCCCATGGCCACATTCACTCACAATGAACCCTTGCATTGATTCCTGGTTATCACATTGCACCCTTGCATTGATTACTGGTTACCATATTTCATATTAGGCACTTTGCCATGGTGTGTTGGGGCTCAACTAATCTCTTACCACATGGATTCTCTGTCCACATTCACCAGTACAACAAAATCCTACTCTCTACTTTGAACTAATCGTAACCTCAAATCAGAATTATATATTATGAAAACAAAAATTTGCATTTAAGCATTCCTTCCTTTGTTGACAATCAGGGTGCCAATTTTGGTCACCCAATTCTCTCTTTACCTCTCTACAACTCTTGTAGAGTACTGGAAGGTACTTCTTCCATCACGGGAAGTCCTATATATTCCCACTCTTTTATGACATGCATCTTCTAAATGCATTTAACTAATGTATTTTCTTATGAGCACTGTCAATCCTTCTTGATTAGCATATGCATTCATGATACATATCTTCATGAATATCTTATTTGTTTATTTTCCTTTTTGAGGTTTATAACCCTGTTACGCAAATCACAGTTTTCAGAGCAAGGGAAGTGTTTCTTCTTTCTTCCTCCTTTGCTTGAGCAATCTGTCCCTCTTGGGATTTTTCTGGTCTGTTCCTTGAGCAGTTTCATCCATGTTCATCTTGGCTTCCTTGGATAATTCAACATTCCACAACAACAATATTTTTCCCACAGATTGAGAATTAGTGCATTCTGCACAATCACCAAAGAGAAAATCAGGTTGGTCAACATTCATTTTCATATATTTTACTCATGCATGATATTTTAAAATGTAATCCATGATTCTTATACAAATAAACTTTGTAGTCTATTGTCTAATTTTTCCAGCAATCATTAAGGTTACAAATGTATTCTCTTGTCAAAGTATTTACACAGTTCCTCCACAAGTAACTTCTTCAACAAACAACCCTCTTGTTGTATACCCAATACCATATGAAATGATCTCACATTTGATTCCACCTCTGCTTCATCATTTAAGGTATTTACCCAATAGGACTAGGCATGCATTCTTATTATTCATTGTTGGATGTATGGGCTAACCCAAGTTCTACCTTAGTTCTCCAACAAAACCCTTATCACCATCAGCCCTTTTGGTAAACCAGAAGGCTACACTGTGCACAACGCAGTCTCATCTGAGATGGCTTATGGGTGATTGTAGGACGCAGATGTCTGCAGTCATGGAAGGGATTGGGGATGCTCCTTTTACTTCTTCTACTTTAACATGCATCCTACTATAACATTCATCAAATCTACTATTTTATTCATTCAATAACATTTATTCTGCATGGTTATTCTAGCACTGTAAATAAAATCTAACATACGCATTTATCTATCCATTCATTCATCATCAAGCATATACAATCAACACAACACACATAAAGACATTGTTTTTACCATAGTTCACCCCCCTGGGCTACGTCCACAAAGATCTTCTGCTTTATTTCTTATTCTTCATCAAAATAGCACTGCACGCATTACATCATAGGGTTATGAATGGTGAGGCTGACCAACATCACACCAAGCTCCACAACTTGCGACCTAACCCTCAATTACATCTCAACATTGACTCCATCTGATATCCACCACTCTCAACAACATAAATACTTCGATTTAGACTAAAAAAGATGCTTAAAGTACTTCGCTCATGAACTCTAAGATAAGATATGACCTCTCTAATTATCTCATACTTACTCTATTTATAAAAAAAGGTGGGTAAAAACCCTTACATCATGACTCAAAACCCTAATTCTAAGTGGACTCCACATGTCCATTTTCTAACTTCCTTCTGCACGGTTGGTCTTCATTCCAACCATTCCTTACGCTGATATTCCTTAATTCCTGGCACACTGCTTCCTTTGTCCTTTGTCGTGTTGATTTTCCTTCTTTCCTGACACGTGTTGCTTCCTTGGTCCATTCCTTAGCTCTTATCCTTGTTTACTGCACTGAACCCCCAAATTTTCTGCTCTAAAATTCCCCCAACACTAACCTGTGGCTCATCCTGAGCCACTTAGACAATGTGTGCCTCCTATACAGATCTCTCCAATTCTTGGAACTTCTTTTCTAGTTCATCCACTTGTGTCTTGGCCCACGCACTCTTCTCTGTTAGGGTCTCCATCACCTGCACTTCTATGTGCTCCTATAACACTTTAATGCTCTCTAAGTGTGCCTGTTCCAGTCTGCCTTTTTCTGTCTCTAATTATGCTATCATCTTCTCTGCTTGTTCCTGCATGGGCTCCAACTGAGCCTGTCTTGTTTGTCTTGCTTCTTGGATTGTCTTCAACTCTACTTGCAAGTTTTTTATTTCCTGCATGACCCTTAGTCTCATTGATATGGGAATTTCCTTCTGTCTTTGCTTTAAATCATGAGCTGCAACATTCAAATTATCTTCCCTTTGATCCAACTCCTGGAGCCCTTCGTCTTCTGCTAGGATCGTCCATATATGTGCGATACTTTCATAGAGCTCTACTATTTATTTTACTTTCAGTGCCATTATGTCTGTTTGTTCTATCCTGATCTAACCTCTAGAGGGGTGGTTGGTGTCAACTTCCCAACCAACTCTAATATATCCTATTTGTATCCTTCCATCATATGTGATATCTTCATTATCTTCTTTTCTATGTTGAGTTCTCCTGCTAGTGCACTATTGTCACACACCCACTACGGGAACTAAGATTTTTTGCCTTTTTCTTTCTCCTTCATTATCGAGGGACATAGTTTCTGAATTCCTACGAGGTTCTAGCGTAGGCTAGGTTTTCCAATCGATACCTTCACCAAACCAATTCACTGGTTCTTTCGTTGAAAATCTGTCGTGTACAATTCACGCACCAAGTGTAGGATTCACTTCCATGTGTCCATCGGTTGTGACCCTGGGCTAAGCCAAGAGGTGCCTTTCGCATTTCGGGACTTCAAAAACCGGGAGTTCGAAATGCAAGGGAGTCGAGTTCTTTGACTCTTCAAACCCCGAAACCTGAAATCCTATTCACACCAAGCCGCTTCGGGATTTCACCTTACGGGACTTCACATATCGGGATTTCACGATATGCGAGGACAAGAGGTCTCGCACTTGAGTTTCCAGGAGCCGAAACTCCGATATATATATATATATAACGCTAAGTTCATTTCGGGGTTTCACAAGTCGGGATTTCACGACATGCGAGGACAAGAGGTCTCGCACTTGAGTTTCCAGGAGCCGAAACTCTGAAACGACGATATATATATATATATATATATATATATATATATAACACTAAGTTCATTTCAGGGTTTCGCAAGTTGGGATTTCGCGATATGCGAGGACAAGAGGTCTCGCACTTGAGTTTCCAGGAGATGAAACTCCGAAACGCCGATATATATAATGCTAAGTTCATTTCGGGGTTTCGCAAGTCGGGATTTCATGATATACGAGGACAAGAGGTCTCGCACTTGAGTTTCCAGGAGACGAAACTCCAAACGCCGATATATATATATATATATATATATATATATATAATGCTAAGTTCATTTCGGGGTTTTGCAAGTCGGGATTTCACGATATGCGAGGACAAGAGGTTTCACACTTGAGTTTCCAGGAGCCG